>JBBDGT010000266.1:0-55000 GCA_037306005.1 Rhinophrynus dorsalis | reverse complement strand
CGACACAATATTGTCCCGTGTCAGGGATCCATCTGGACCGCTTGTTGCTCTGAGGGGAGGCATCGTGACATATGGAAAAGGGGCGAGAGAGGTGGGGGGGGGACACTTTTAATTAAAGGGATAGTAATGTTTCATAATAAAAGCAGCTCTAATTAATCATCATAGTATTTGGACTTCGGAGAGTGTTATTTCAAGGGTCAGAGTTATAGTTCCAGAGTAATTCAATGACAAAGTATCCCCCTCCCGCCCCTTTTACTGATGTAACACTGTTCAGCCAGATCAGAAGGGAAGTACCCCAGGTAGACTGCAGAGAGGGACAATCTTCAATTAAGATAAGGGAAAAAGCTGAAAAGCTTGTCAAGGGGGGCAGGGCTTTCATTGTTCTCATAGGAAGAAGATTGTCCCCTTCTGTTATCTGTCTGGTCTATGGACTGCATTCCACATCTGAGAAGAGATGGCTTACACTAGGTAAAAGGGGCGGGAGGGGAAAACTTTGCTTGTGAATATCTCTCACACCATAAAGGTTTGAGAGATAACATATCATTATTCATGTTTTTTTAATGCCTACAAAATAAAATAAAGTTAAAACGAAGTATTACTATCCCTTTAAAATAAAATGAAGACAATAAAATTATGAGTAGTTAGAAAGGTATGTTTCATTATAAAAACATATATTAAACCTTTGAGTGCCAGAGGGGCACGGAATGCATTGCAAAGGAATGCATTCCGTACCCCTCTGGCACTCAAAGGGTTAAAGAATCAAGCTTGCATTACGATTATTATAAACTAGTTGAAGATCCCTTAGATGGGCCACAGTGCCACTGCCAGTCGGTCGCGGGGCAGTCATGCACAGCAGTGCCTGTCCGCGGCATCTCTACTGTATCAGCCGCGGCACTGTCAGTCTCTACTGAGTATGACTGTGTCGTTACGCACATTTTAGCAAATTATTATATAGGATATCACTGTCCCTTTAATAATAAAATCCTCTATTTGCAGTTTTATGTGCACCCTAATCCCAAATAATGATAGAATGATAATCCCAGTGCAGGTCTAAAATAAATTAAAGGAGCGGTAAACTTTTTTTATGAAAACACATATTTTATAGAGCATTTCCTGCTGAATATAACAAGGTCACTTCCCACTGCTGTCAGATGTTTTATTCAAAATTTGTAACAGTTTAAATAATCAGGAAGTGAATTTACTGTGTTTACTTCCTGATAGTTCTAACTGACAGGAAGTGACTCAGCAGTTTCTATCACATTCTATGGAGAACTGTATGTCTCTGACTTTTCTGACTTTCCTCTCCATTAGAATCTAAAAGGAAATCTAATTAGAATTTGACCACTAGAGGGCACTGCTAATGTAAAAAAAAACATGGGTTTAAACTGTAATAACTGTGGAAATATAAATCTCTCAGCAGTGGGAGTACCCTTATCTTACTCAATAGGAAAATCCCTACAATATATATTTTTTCATAAAAAAAGTTTACTGCTCCTTTAACTACTGGGGAAGATCTGGATCGACATACATCCTCAACGTCAAACAACAATATTACACACACATGTGCAAAACAATAACGTGTCATGTACCAAACCAGTATTAGTATCTGGTAAAGATTCTCAGGGTTCCCATAGTCCAATATCCAGATCACACAAATGGAGGGAGAACAGACCCGTTGTGCATTTCGCATTAGTCCAAATTCTTCCGCTTTCTACACATTTACATGGGATGATGGTACAGTGATTACCCCAAAGAAAGGTGGAGGACAAATTAGGGACAAAAAGTGACCTTGAAACTGTTGCAAAATGCCACACTTTTTATACATAATGAAACAAAATTATTTAGCTACACCCTCAAGATACTTAAAACGGTTATGATGCCAAGAAGGAGGATTTTAATGTGCACATTCGATTATAGATATGTGCGCTCAATACCTGTGTGAAAATAGCAACAGATGAATGTTTAAATCACTTCATAGATCTGTGAACTGTAACTACTGAAAAGACCACATGGGGGGCAGCAAATGTTTCAAACCCATTTCTATCTGTTTAATATGCTACATGTGGCTATTTTGGGCTGTGCTGGAGAAATTCTGTGCATGCCCTGATTCTTACATCCAAGGGATGGGACTGATTCCAGCTGGACAACAAGATTTCTGTATTTAGGGTTTCCAGATCATCGCTTTACAGCGGAACATATGTAAAATGCGTTGTACAGGACTCCAGTGGCTATTACTGGTCTGCAGTGGCCCTACTGTAGGCAGCAGGAACTTTTCATGTGTCTAGTTTTAAAGTGGAGCTTAATTCAAGTTTGCATATTTGAAAACTGCATTAACCCTTTGAGGGCCAGAGGGGTACACAACACATTGCTTTGCAATGCATTGCACACCCCTCTGGCATTCAAAGGGTTAAAAATCAAAAGTCCAGTAGATGTATAGTTTAGGAGGTACCCACACACTTATTTCTGGGAAAAAGTGAAAGTGAACCTTTCCTGATACTGCACACAGCTTCATTAGCATAAGACACATCCCTGAAAATGCTTCATTAGCATATGAAGCGCCACTGAAATGCTTAATTAGCATAATAAACATCACTGGTACTGCACTAACATGACACATAAGCAGTTTTTAATGCAGTTCTCAAATATACAAACTTGAATTAAGATGATGTTTCCACTTTAAATGAGCAGTATACATTTTGAAACATTAACCTTTCTTTGGTGGGTGCAGTCTGGAAGTTAAAGGGATAGTATGGAGATTTATGCAGCTATCCAATCAAAAGAGGGCAACGTGGGCATCAACCAATCATGTATGGCTCACACCCACCTGTCCTGGCCATCGGTTCCACCTCTGGGATCCAGTCACAGGACTTTACAGGTGACTTTGAAAAAGTCACCTGTTCAGTACTACAGCACAGTGTTGTCAAGTCACCATGTGAACGCAGCCTTAACCCTTTGAGTGCCAGAGAGGTATCCAACGCATTGTTAACACCGGTCTCTCTCACCCAGAGATTCTGGCCTTTTACCTTGAGACCTTGAGATTTGGGTCAAAACCCTGAGTCTCAGGGTCAAACCCCGAGAGTTCCCAGGTATGATTATTTCAGATTAATTTAAGCTAGGCAAGCAATACAGTAAAGCAGTGAGGAAACTAGCAATTCTGGGCTGTATAGAAAGAAGTAAAAATAATAGTAACACTTAATAAAATGTCATTAGCAACCCCGCAGTGTTTGTTTTTTGTACAAACGTCCCTGATTTAAAAAGGATATGTGGTCTCATTAGTATTAGCAGCAGGTGTTACAAATGACATTTAGTAAAGGATTTAATTTCAGAAAAAAAGGAATGCTAAAATGAAAAGGTACTATGTCAAGTAAGATGGTGAAAACTCAGGAATAATGTACGTGCAACTTTACCGAAAAGTTGAAAGTTTTCATGGAACAGTATCCTAGCGGAAGTAGTAGGGGTAAGAACAGTATTTACAGAGAAATATGTAATATTATGCATTTTATCTAGATCAGAAATCAGAGAGACTGGATGGTTCGAATGGTGCCAAGTCTGTGTCTAATTCTGGGAGATTATTATTATTATTTATTTATATAGCGCCAACTAATTCCGCAGCGCTGTACAATAGGGAATAGACATACAGAGGTATTAAATAGTACAATCAGATGTGGAGAACAGAAGGAACAGAGCCCCCTGCTGGTGAGAGCTTACAGTCTAGAGGAAGGAAGGTTGGACACAGAAGGAGTAAATGCTATGGGGTGTAAGTTTCTCCTGCCACATGAACTGCCGGTCAGTGGGTGGGAGTGAGAAGTGGTGGTGAGTGCAGTGGTCCAGGGAATGGGTGGTTCTTGGTGATAATGTTTATGGAGGTAGTTGATAGGCTACCCTGAAGAGGTGAATGTTCAGGGAGCGTCTGAAGGCTGGGGGGAGAGTCTGATTGGGCGGGGGAGGGAATTCCAGAGCTTGGGTGCAGTACAGGAGAAGTCCTGTAGGGGGGAGTGGGAGGATGTAATAAAAGCTGTCAGGGGAGGGCTGGCAACATACAGCCCAGAGGGTAAATACAATCAAGTGGCCCATTTCTACGATCGGCCGAGCCCACTGTCCCAGCCCACCCCTGTTTTGTTAATTTTAAAATTGTCCTTAATGTTGTGAAGTAAGACAAGTGATACCACAGAGCTTACAGTTGAAATGGGGCTACATTAGTGATATTACAGTGCTCACAATTTAAAGGGATAGTAATACTTTGTTTTAACTTTATTTTATTTTGTAGGCATTAAAAAAGCATGAAGAACGATATAAGTCTTATCTCTCAAACCTTTATGGTTTAAGAGATATTCACAAACAAAGTATCCCCCCCTGTTCAACCAGATCAGAAGGGAGGTGCCCAGGTAGACTGCAGAGAGGGACAATCTTCAATTAAGATAAGGGAAAAAGCTGAAAAGCTTGTCAAGGGGGGAAGGGCTTTCATTGTTCTCATAGGAAGAAGATTGTCCTCTGCTGTTATCTGTCTGGTCTATGGACTGGATTCCACATCTGAGAAGAGATGGCTTACACTAGGTAAAAGGGGCGGGAGGGGAAACTTTGCTTGTGAATATCTCATAAACCATAAAGGTTTGAGAGATAAGATTTATATCATTCTTCATGTTTTTTTAATGCCTACAAAATAAAATAAAGTTAAAACGAAGTATTACTATCCCTTTAAGTAAAGCTACACTATTGATGCCATAGAGCTTACAAGAGAAATGGGCTATACTACTAGTGTAGCTCTATTTGGATTGTAGCTCTGCGTTATCATTTGTATTTAGATTAATTTCAGACGTAAGCTCTGTGGTATCACAAGTTTAGCTCCATTTACATTTGGGAGATTGAGTGAGGCAGTGGCCCACCAGCCCAGACACATGACCAGCCCAGGGGGCAATTGCCCTACTGCCCCCCAGGCCAGCCCTCCCCTGAGAGCTGTAGAGCGGAGAAGGTCGTGCGCAGAGCGAAGATGGCGGGTGGGTGTGTATTTGGAAATGAGAGATGAAATATAGGGTGGTGCGGTGTTAGTGCTATGGGAGCCAGTGCAGGGATTGGCAGAGGGGAGTGGTGTCAGAGAAGCGATGAGAGAGGTAGGTTAGTCTTGCAGCAGAGTTCATTATGGACTGTAGTGGGGTTAAAGGGCAGCACAGTGGCTCAGTGGTTAGCACTGTTGCCTTGCAGCGCTGGGGTCCTGGGTTCAAATCCCACCAAGGACAACATCTGCAATGAGTTTGTATGTTCTCACTGTGTTTGCGTGGGTTTCCTCCGGGTACTCCGGTTTCCTCCCACACTCCAAAAACATACTGATAGGTGAATTTAGATTGTGAGCCCCAATGGGGACAGGAACCAATATGAGTGTAAAGCGCTGCGGAATCTGTGTGCGCTATATAAATAAAGGATTATTATTATTAAAGGGATAGTAATGTTTCATAATAAAAGCAGCTCTAATTAATCATCATAGTATTTGGACTTTGGAGAGTGTTATTTTAATTCTGTCAGAGTTGTAGTTCAAGAATAATTCAATGACAATGTATCCCCCTCCCGCCCCTTTTACTGATGTAACACTGTTCAGCCAGATCAGAAGGGAGGTGCTCAGGTAGACTGCAGAGAGGGACAATCTTCAATTAAGATAAGGGAAAAACCTGAAAAACTTGTCAAGGGGGGCAGGGCTTTCATTGTTCTCACAGGAAGAAGATTGTCCCCTTCTGTTATCTGTCTGGTCTATGGACTGGATTCCACATCTGAGAAGAGATGGCTTACACTAGGTAAAAGGGGCAACTTTGCTTGTGAATATCTCTCAAACCATAAAGATTTGAGAGATAAGACTTATATCGTTCTTCATGTTTTTTTAATGCCTACAAAATAAAATAAAGATAAAACGAAGTATTACTATCCCTTTAAGCTTCCGCCACTTCATTCTCCCCGTTCCAGCAGCCATTTTACACAAGGTTAAATACCTTGTGCTATTACATCTCTCTCAGCATTAATAAAATGGCGACCCCCCTGTGCATTGTTCCGCTCCCTCTTGTTTTGGTTTTCTATTTTTAGGGTTTTGTTTTGTTTTTCTCTCTGACGATGAATGCCCAATTCCCAGGGCACTCGCAGGCTCTGGATGACAGATGGCAAAGTGCCTCGAGGGTACGATTTGCAGTCAGCGGTTGTGTTGCCACGCAGCAGACAATGGCATTGCACACAGGAACACCGCCTTATCTATAGTGTTCATACAGCGGGCGAATGCTGGTACTTAGTACATCCGTATAGAACCCAAGTAATCATGGATACAGGTTTGCCACGTTAATTCATGCTATGTACAGTTCTGGCGCTGACAATATCCAGCATGATGGTTAACCCTTCAACTGCCTCAGGGATCTGCAGATTATTGGTGCTTCCCCTAGAATGATTATACGTTACGGATCATGGACCTTATTGCGTTAGAAAGCACTTTTAGTGCAAAGCAATTGCAGCACAGTGGAGAAGTTAAAACTCTCATTGGTGTAAATGTGGCTTCGCAATACGTTGGACATCTCTCTCACATCCTAGAGGTTAAAAGGCTGTTTTAAATCAATGGACATTTGCAGAACTTTTATATGTCAATTATGGTGCCATCTGTCTATTCCAGAATTTCACAGATTTATGATAAACAATGTAGCTATTGTATTATAACTACAATAGGTTTTTAACCCCTTGAGTGCTAGTGAGGTCTCCAATGCACTCAAGGATTTAAAGGGATAGTAATGTTTCATAATAAAAGCAGCTCTAATTAATCATCATAGTATTTGGACTTTGGAGAGTGTTATTTCAATTCTGTCAGAGTTGTAGTTCAAGAGTAATTCAATGACAAAGTATCCCCCTCCCGCCCCTTTTACTGATGTAACACTGTTCAGCCAGATCAGAAGGGAGGTGCCCAGGTAGACTGCAGAAAGGGACAATCTTCAATTAAGATAAGGGAAAAACCTGTCAAGGGGGGCAGGGCTCTCATTGTTCTCATAGGAAGAAGATTGTCCCCTGCTGTTATCTGTCTGGTCTATGGACTGGATTCCACATCTGAGAAGAGATGGCTTACACTAGGTAAAAGGGGCGGGAGGGGAATATGTGAATATCTCTCAAACCATAAAGGTTTCAGAGATAAGACATATCATTCTTCATGTTTTTTTTAATGCCTACAAAATAAAATAAAGTTAAAACGAAGTATTACTATCCCTTTAAATGGATGGTAATGTTTCACAAAAACAGCAGCTCCAATTAATCTTCATAGTATTTGAGCCATAGAGAGAGTTATTTCTATACTGTTAGAGTTGTAGTACAAGAGTAATTGAATGGTAAAGGTTCCCCTCCCGCCCCTTTTACCTAGTGTAAGTCATCTCTTCTCAGATGTGGAATGCAGTCCTTAGACCAGACAGATAACAGCAGGGGACAATCTTCTTCCTATGAGAACACTGAAAGCCCTGCCCCCCTTGACAAGTTTTTCAGGTTTTTCCCTTATCTTAATTGAAGATTGTTCCTCTCTGCAGTCTACCTGGGCACTTCCCTTCTGATCTGGCTGAGCAGTGTTACATCAGTAAAAGGGGCGGGAGGGGGATACTTTATCATTCAATTACTCTTGAACTACAACTCTGACAGAATTGAAATAACACTCTCCAAAGTCCAAACACTATGATGATTAATTAGAGCTGCTTTTATTATGAAACATTACTATCCCTTTAATGTAACAAACACATTTACATATAAAACAGTAAAAACAATTGAATAGCTCTACACATTTTGTGACACACTGTATCACTTCTACAGGAGCGGAAAAATGAGACCATTACATCCTCCTCTTTAAATAGTTGCCAAATACTCAATAAAATTACTTACCTCCACAAAATGCCAAAAACTCTGCCGACATTCAGGGACAAATCCACCAAAAAGTCTTCCAATGAGACTCTTCATCATGTGAGATACTGGGGTGGAAAATGATTAGTCAGGTAATGGCTTAACCAATAAGGAAGATGCTCTTTCTGCTTTCTCTAGATAGAATATTAATTTCACAGCGCCACCTTGTGCTAACCGAGCTATTATGACATCTCCCATCACCATTGTATTCTACATTTTTTATACATAGAAACATATAATTTGACGACAGATAAGAACCATTCGGACCATCTATTTTTTCCATGTTTCCTACTGTAAAAACCTCAAATCTTATTTGCTCCTTGGACTTGTATTATTTTCATGACAGCCTTATTCCTATCCCATGCATGCTTGCATTCCATCACTGCATTCACCTCTTTCACTTCTGCTGTTAGGCTATTCCACTTATCTACTACCCTCACAATGAAGTAAAATGTTCTTACATTACATCTAAACCTGTGTCCCTCTAGTTTTAGACTATGGCCTCTTGTCCTAACATTTTTACTCCCTTGAAATGTACTTCCATCCTGCACTTTGTTGAATCCCTTCATGTATGTGAATGTTTCTATCATATCCCTCTCTCTCTTCTCTCCTCCAAGCTATACATGTTC
This sequence comes from Rhinophrynus dorsalis, assembly GCA_037306005.1. NCBI lineage: Eukaryota > Metazoa > Chordata > Amphibia > Anura > Rhinophrynidae > Rhinophrynus > Rhinophrynus dorsalis. Next base: position 46,478 of record JBBDGT010000266.1, on the reverse strand, counting down.
AGATCCTTTAGTCTATCCCAATATGTCTTTAACTGTAAACCAGTCACCATTTTGGTAGCCATATATATATGTATAACAGGGTCAACGTTTTGGCCCTCACAGGGGCCTTCCTCAAGTCTTGAGTCCTGTGAGTGCCCTCCTTTTTTGCTTATATACAGTATTTTTTGCTAAGCACCCGGGCATTTGGTATATGATGATGTGAGTGCCAGCCTTGGAAGACTATATTATATATATAATTTTTTTTTCAGAAAAATTTGGTGCTTAAACTAACCCTTTAAGCACCACATTTTATGAAAAAAAAATTATTTAGGTTAGTGGGGGCTATGATTAGAAGGAGGTTGTGTTCCATAACGTAAGACAGTGGTACCCAATACTTGGTGTTATCTACTTTCTTCTCTCTCTCTCTCTCTGTATGTATATATATATATATATATATATATATATATATATATATATACTAGTCTCAAGCTGTGCACTCACAGATTTTTTAAATAATTTATTTCCATTACAGTAAAGCAACGCTTCGGTCCTCACCGGGACCTTTGTCAAGCAAACATGTTTGCTTGACAAAGGTCCCGGTGAGGACCGAAACGTTGCTTTACTGTAATGGAAATAAATTATTTAAAAAATCCGTGAGTGCACAGCTTGAGACTAGTATATTTGAATTCTGTAGCACCCGGTGTTTAGAAATAATTCTTTCAGCATGGAGTGCAAATCCTTTTTGTTATTTATATATATATATATATATATATATATATATATATATATATATATATTTAATAGTAAAATAAAATAAAAGTGAAGTTTACACTTGCCTCTGAAAGCCGTACACCTATGTAGCACTCAAAGGGTTAAATCTCCCATTCCAAGCCAATCAGTCGTTTCCCCCATCTCTATTCCTTCTCTCTCTCTCTTTCTCTCCCCCTCCCTTCTTTAACGTGACCCGATTTCCTCACATCTCTCTCCAAACTCCTGATGCGCCAGGCAGCTCTCCTCGCTCCGGAAGCAGAACTCCTCAGCTGCCAATCCTCCGGACCTCTCGGTGAGCCCCCGGAATATTTACCCGGCCACTGAGACGAAGAAAGAGAATGGTTTTGAGGTAATAAAAAAAATGAAAATAAAAACCTGGGATTGGGAGAATATCCAAGAAAAATATTAGACGAGACGCTTTGTGTGACTGACGAAACAAATGGCGAGACTTCTGTCTTTATGGGGAAAGGCAATTACATGCTAATTAATTAGCGTTGGTAATCATGACTTTTTTTTCTCTAATTAAGCATGTGGTCCATTTTTGTTTCTTGCCTCCTCCTGCTTTAATTTATTCTGACAACTAAAATGTGATTTGCAAATGTGTGTGTGTGGGGGGGGGCTTTCTCGATTAGTCCATCATTATTCAGAAACACAGAGAACCAACCTGATGTACTAAGGAGAAGAGCGAATCAGGGGGAAACCAACTGCGCCATAGGGGTATATAAAATACCCCAAAATTATTAATAATCTAAACTGGACTTTTAACCTGCTGAATGCTAGATAGATCTCCAACACATTGCTAGTATCCAAGGTGTTAAGTGCCCTATTAAAGGGATAGTAATGTTTCACAAGAACAGCAGCTCCAATTAATCTTCATAGTATTTGGGCCACAGAGAGTGTTATTTCAATACTGTCAGAGTTGTAGTTCAAGAGTAATTGAATGATAAAGTATCCCCCTCCCGTCCATTTTACCTAGTATAAGCCGCCTCCCCTCAGATGTGGAATCTGGTCACTTGACCGGACAGATCACAGCAAGGGACAATCTTCTTACTGTGATCATAAGGAAAACCCTGCCCCCCCTTGATAGGTTTTTCAGGTTTGTCTTTATGCTCCCTGAAGATTGTCCCTCTCTGTGATCCATTCAGACAGTCTTGATGCTCTGAGGTGAGCAGTGTTACATAGGTAAAAGGGGCGGGAGGGGGATACTTTATCATTCAATTACTCTTGAACTACAACTCTGACAGTATTGAAATAACACTCTCCATGGCCCAAATACTATTAAGATTAATTGAAGCTGCTTTTATTATGAAACATTACAATCCCTTTAAATGGACACTAATATTGTAAACTGTTTGGTTAATTTTTTTTGTGCTGTTTGTAACGAGCTAAATGTGCTAAGCCGTTTAATGTAATGAGATTAGTATTAGTGTCCACTACTATTGCATTCTGAGAAGCTGTTACCTGATCTCAGCCAATTTACAGACAACACAATGTTATCACATCTAAGGCACCTATCAAGATTGCTGTGGCAATGGGAGTCTTGCAAAAGGCAGCCCCCCCCCCCCCGAGCATATATAAGACTAGATTTTAGGCCTCAGAAAATAAATACACAACTTTTACAAATACTAACATGGTGTACAGGGCATTGATGGGACACTTTCACTTAAAAACAACTTCTATGATTTTAAAGAGCCTTCAAAATCACCTATATGTTGTAGTAGCTATTTTTTTTTATTTAGAAAACTAGTTTTTCTAAATATTTAGGTTTATGGATTGTTATAATTAAGGCATGCAGTGCAGTTACTTCCTGTCTTAGTCCTACATTATCTCAACCACTCACTGACAGGAAGTCAGTGCTAGGGGAGGTGGGTAATGCATTACTGAACAGAGTCAGTGAGTGGGGGAGGTAATGCAGGGGTAAGACAGGAAGTCAGTGCTAGGGTAGGTGGGTAATGCATTGCTGAGCAGTGTCAGTGAGTAGGGGGAGGTAATGTAGGGATAAGATAGGAAGTCAGGGCTAGGGAAGGCGGGTAATGCAATGCTGAGCAGTGCCAGTAAGTGGGGAGGTAATGTAGGGATAAGACAGGAAGTCAGTGCTAGGAGAAGTGGGCAATGCATTGCTGAGCAGTGTCAGTGAGTGGGGAGGTAATGTAGGGATAAGGCAGGAAGTCAGTGCTAGGGGAGGTGGGCAATGCATTGCTGAGCAGTGTCAGTGAGTAGGGGAGGTAATGTAGGGATAAGACAGGAAGTCAGTGCTAGGAGAAGTGGGCAATGCATTGCTGAGAAGTGTCAGTGAGTGGGGAGGTAATGTAGGGATAAGGCAGGAAGTCAGTGCTAGGGGAAGTGGATAATACATTGCTGAGCAGTGTCAGTGAGTGGGGGAGGTAATGTAGGGATAAGACAGGAAGTCAGTGCTACGAGATGTGGGTAATGCATTGCTGAGCAGTGTCAGTGAGTGGGGGAAGTAATGTAGACATAAGACAGGAAGTCAGTGCTAGGGGAGGTGGGCAATGAAATGCTGAGCAGTGTCAGTGAGTAGGGGAGGTAATGTAGGGATAAGACAGGAAGTCAGTGCTACGAGATGTGGGTAATGCATTGCTGAGCAGTATCAGTGAGTGGGGAAGTAATGTAGACATAAGACAGGAAGTCAGTGCTAGGAGAGGTGGGCAATGCATTGCTGAGCAGTGTCAGTGAGTGGGGAGGTAATGTAGAGATAAGACAGGAAGTCAGTGCTAGAGGAGGTGGGCAATGTGTGGCTGAGTAGTGTCAGTGAGTGGGGAGGGTAATGTAGGGATAAGACAAGAAGTCAGTGCTAGCGGAGGAGGGCAATGCATTGCTGAGTAGTGTCAGTGAGTGGGGAGGTAATGTAGGTATAAGACAAGAAGTCAGTGCTAGCGGAGGAGGGCAATGCATTGCTGAGTAGTGTCAGTGAGTGGAGAGGTAATGTAGGGATAAGACAAGATGTCAGTGCTAGGGGAGGTGGGTAATACATTACTGAGCAGTGTCAGTGAGTGGGGATGTAATGTAGGGATAAGACAGGAAATCAGAACAAGGGGAGGTGGGTAATGCATTGCTGAGAAGTGCCAGTGAGTGGGGGAGGTAATGTAGGGATAAGACAGGAAGTCAGTGCTAGGGGAGGTGGGTAATGCATTACTGAGCAGTGTCAGTGAGTGGGAGGTAATGTAGGGATAAGACAGGAAGTCAGTACTAGGGGAGGTGGGTAATGCATTGCTGATCAGTGTCAGTGAGTGGGGAGATAATGTAGGGATAAGACAGGAAGTCAGTGCAAGGGGAGGTGGACAATGCATTGCTGAGCAATGTCAGTGAGGGATAAGAGTGCCTGCATGGCATGCCTTAATTATCACAACCTATAAACCTAAATAATTCAAAAACTAGTTTTCTAAATAACAATAGCTAATACAGCATGTAAGTGATTTTTGAAAATCACCAAAATAGTTTTTATGTGAAGATTGTCCCTCTCTGCGATCCATCCAGACAGTCTTGTTGCTCTGAGGTGAGCAGTGTTACATCAGTAAAAGGAGGGGGATACTTTATCATTCAATTACTCTTGTTGTACAACTCTGATACTATTGAAATAACACTCTCCATGGCCCAAATACTATGAAGATTAATTGGAGCTGCTTTTATTGTGAAACATTACTATCCCTTTAAGGCGTAACCTTTTATTTTTAATATATGATTATTATACTTTTAAGGTACAATACAGGATAGAACATATTAATGTGTGCTGCAACTCTCTATTGACCAAACCGTAACCTCTTCTTAACTATTTGAATGCCGCGTTGTGGCCAATGCAGCCTAACAATTTGTTGGCTTTCTTCTGGCACTCAAAGACTTAAAAATAAATAAAATTGCCCTCCACTGTTCTTTTATTTGTCTCCCTAATTAACCCCCTTGTGTTCTGGGAAGACTCCACAGTGTGTTATCCAAATTACCAGGACATACATATATGTCATATGCTCTGTTCCAGGGAACCTCTGGTGTGTAGACTGGGCACAATGCCAGGCTCGGCAAACAATAGGGCAGCCGTCTCCCGCAGACTGTCAGTTGTACAGACTGCTGTACAGCTGAGGGGTACGGCTAGGAGATGGTGTTTGGGGGAGGGGAGGCGAAGAGTCTGGCACACATCCCAAGTGTCCCTCTTTAGGAGGGACAGTCCCTGTTTGAGACCCAAATCCCTCTATCCCTCTTTCCCACCCTGATGTCCCTCTTTTTAGGAGATCAGACTGTGTGGTGTGTATATGTGTATCACATTGCTCCACAACAATAAAACTCACAAGGTTCTTTGTTTGAATATCAGTATACGTGTTTATAAATTAGTCTGTGTAAATAAAATACTTTGGCCTTGCTCAAAATAATTTATTCAGTTACAAAAGGAGGTGTCAATAGGTCATGAACTAGCCTAAAAATTATTGGTAATGCCCAGTCCACTACCACGCCCCCAGCAACACCCCATTTATATATATCTATATCAGTGTTTCTCAACCAGGGTGCTGTGGCACTTTGGTGTGCACGGACATCCACTTAGGGTGCCCCATTTTATCTATAAAACTTTGACAAAATGTGAATGTAGACACAACAGTATATTTAAAGGGATAGTAATACTTCGTTTTATCTTTATTTTATTTTGTAGGCATTAAAAAAACACGAAGAACGATATAAGTCTTATCTCTCAAACCTTTATGGTTTGAGAGATATTCACAAGCAAAGTTTCCCCTCCTGCCCCTTTTACCTAGTGTAAGCCATCTCTTCTCAGATCTGGAATCCAGTCCATAGACCAGACAGATAACAGAGAACAATGAAAGCCCTGCCCCCCTTGACAAGTTTTTCAGGTTTTTCCCTTATCTTAATTGAAGATTGTCCCTCTCTGCAGTCTACTGATCTGGCTAAGCAGTGTTACATCAGTAAAAGGGACAGGAGGGGGATACATTGTCATTGAATTACTCTTGTACTACAACTCTGACAGAATTGAAATAACACTCTCCAAAGTCCATATACTATGATGATTAATTACAGCTGCTTTTATTATGAAACATTACTGTCCCTTTAACACATCACCTAACGGGGATACTGCTGAAAAGGATATTACTATGCACAATATGTTTATTTTAATTATGTGTGTTAAAAATAACTCTATATTTATGTATTTGTAACTTTCATTACACCCATGACAAATGACACCAAATGACAGGGTTCCCCAAAAATGCCAGAATGTGTATTGAGGATGCTTTGAGCAAAAAAGCTTTAGAACCACTGTTCTATATTTATTCAGGGATATGTAGTAAAATTGTAGGGTCATGTAGTCAAATTCCTGTCTCTTTTGTACATTAAGAGAGGATGCTGCCCTATCAAGTGTCCAATATCTTTATCGGATTTTGAAACGTGCCAATGTTTTGTTTATAACTTTTTACATCATCAGTGATGACATAAAAATCACTGTCACTATGGTATCACTATGACACACAGGTCTTGACACTCTCAGTCTTTTAAATTACTCTTCCATTGGTCTCTTGGATAACAGTAGAATATTCTCCTACTGATAAATGTGTGATCTACTCTATCAATAGTGTCACAAAGACCCTCAGATTTACATGTGAATCTTATGGCTCCCAACGTCTGAGAGTAGGGCAAAGCTCATTTCAGGTTGGTTGGGTGCTGACTGTGATCAAGAAAAATTGTATTTTGATCAATTTCTCTGTTAAATATATTTGAAGCAAACTGTCCATCTCTGATGGTTATCACGACATTCAGGAAACCAATTTATTTGGTGCTAAAGTATAGGGAAAATGTAATTGTAGCATCAACTTTCATTGAGACTTTCACTGTTACCTCCATTTAAAATTAAATGGTTATCTATAGACATCAAATATAGAGCAATTCTCAATGTTTCCTCTCTGCCAACAACATATATTGATTCATAATCACACATAAAAATATTGACATAGAACGGTGCCATGGCAGATCCCATTTGAGTCCCCCATAATTGGCAATAAAAACCATCTTCAAATTTTAAGCAGTTTCTCATCAACACAAAGCTGATCAGTTCTGACCAATATTTCTCTCCCAGTCCTTTTTGTGTTATGTTCTGCAAATGCAATTGTCAGTTGCTTTTAATCCATAATAGAGATGTATGTTGGTGTAAAGGCCACCAACATCTATCATAACCATCAGAAGATCCTCAAGAGGGTCTTCAAAATTAAACAACAGGGTTAGAAAATATGTTGTGTCCTTGACTTATGAGGGAATATTTTGAACTGTTGTCTGCATCAGAAAATCAATGTACACAGACGTGGGCAAAAATAATTGAATCTCTTACAGATACAATCGGCTAGCCTGTGGTTTAGTAAGTGGCGTTTGCCCTCTGGTAGACAATATAAAATAGGCACTACAGGTTTAGGGGGAATGAAAAAGTTAGAAACTTCCTTAGATCTTCACTGATCACTCAGGAGGTGATTACCTTGTTGAATAGTTGTTTCAATTAAAGAATAGGTGGGATTTTATGTTAATTTCTTATAACGTGACATCTTCGATTTGTTCAAATACTTCTTGGGTATAATCGTCATAATTCATTATCTGAACCTCAACTCCCTTGTCCGCCAGTCTCAGAATTACATCACTGATATCCTTCAGACTCTCTTGCTCTTGTTGTTTTTCAGAATGAGATTGTAATATTTCATATTTATATCTAATTTCACTAGTCACAGAAATGTAGAAATAGAGGCATTATTTGATGGAGGATCAAATTCATTTCCGAATTTAAATGGATTTTTTTCCTATATTGGTGGGATGGCTCAGTTGGTTAATGCACCACCTGTGGACTCAAACCACAAGGTCACAGGTTCTAGCCCCAGTAGGATCAGCTCAGCCTTTCATCCTTCCAAGGTAGATAAAATGAGTACCAATAAATTGGGTAGTGATATCTATATCCCCAGGACATACTTTAAAATCAGAGACATCTCAACCTATCCTTCCTGGTAAAATACTTTATTATATTGAAATTCGACTGTTCCTAAGGGTTAGAAATGCATCATGATAAAGTTAGGGGACAGCTAGCCGAGTGGGGCTACTGTCTAGATTGGATAGCTTATGTCTGAACTGTGGCTATGTCCCTAAGCAGGACCCAATTTACATCCCAGGCTCCTCTAGGCAGGGCACTCTAGGTGCCCTAAGGTACACCCATGGCCACACACCCTTGTTCCTCACATAACCCCGCCTCTTGTCCCATCCACTGTTTCCTGGCACAGAAAACACCCTTAGCCTATAACAAGCAAGAACCAAAAAAAGTTTAACACTTTAACCCCTTAAGGACCCTTGACGTACCAGGACCGTCACGGTCCTTGAACTACTCAAGGACCGATGACGGTCATGATACATCACGTACTTTTTACTTACAGCGCTCTACCGGGAGCACTGTAAATAAAAATAGGGCCTGAAATAGACCGCTCCAAGATCGTAGCGATCTCTTTCAAGCCCCATAATGACGCGCCGATACACGTGACAGGTCACGTGTACCGGCACGTCAAAGTGCCCCTATGCGGTCATTATGGGACGGAAATGTCCCATGACCGCCGGTCCTTAAGGGGTTAAGGACAACAGATGAGTTCAATGCATTGCTTCACAATTCACTGCACACCCTTCTGGTGCTTAAAGGGTTAAAATTACCATGAGCAATGAGTAGAGTCTAAGGTCCTGTCGGCCTGCTAGAGCCTGTCATGTCCGCCTCCGTGAACATGATACCCAGAAATGAATGAAGATGTTATCTCTTGAACCAAGGAAAAAGTTCATAAGGGCCATTAGAATTTCTTGCCATAGTAAGGTAAGTGGGGAGTTATTTTTTAGGAGGTGATAGTTTCCCTATAAATGGGACCATACTGTTTGCCCTCCTGTGTGTGTGTGTGTGTCACCCCTAATGTCCTCGCTTTCTCTCTGTTTCTCGTTCTCCCCTGATAGGCTGTGCCCCTGTACGTTTGTCTGCGAAAATCTCCTGGCTCTTGTCAGCCCAGCCCGCGACATGCCATTTCCTCCTCTCCATTCTGCAACGCAGCAACTGCTCGCATGAGGCCTCTGGCGCTGCCGGGCACGAATCCCTGTTCCTGATTCGCATATGTAATGCGGCCATACTTAATGACTGTGAGTAATTATGCTAATCTTTTGCTTGCTGCAGGATTCCACTGGGGACAAGGCAAGGTGATGGGGGGGTGGGGTTTGGTGCCTTGCGCAGTCTTAGAGATTCTGCCTCTCTGTGTTAAACCCTTTGAGTGCCAGCGTGATGAATAATACCTTATGTCCCACGGTGTTTATTTGCATCTCTGCTGTAATCTTAAAAGCAAATGGGCTGAAGAGCTCATGTGTCACTTGGTACCATGATGGAGGCTACTGGTAACTGCACGGCAGAGTCTCTCTTATTCCTAGCATTCTTTAACCCCTTGAATACTAGAGACGAGGGTGACCACATGTTCCGGATTGCCCAGGACAGTCCCGGATTTTAAATGTGTCCCATGCCCTGGGCAGGCCCCTTATGTGACCATACAAAGTTCTTGAATGAAGACTTCAGAGCACAGAGTTCTAAACAATACAAGGATAACTGCCCATTGCCTACTGTGACAGGAAGTGATGTCTCTGCTGGGCTATAACAAAATGGCTTCCAGACAGAGCTCTGAACACTAGACAGAGAACTGAGCCTTGATCCTGACATCAAACAGGAGTCTCAGTGCAGTATTGGTGTAGTGTAACACTAGCCCAAGGCTTTGGGTTTTATGTATATTATCTTGTCGCCCACCACATACATCTCTTTCTGTCACCACAGATAATGGTCAGTTCTCTCTCTAGTGTTTAGGACTCTGTGGTGTGCTGGTGAAAGAGCAGGTTGTCCAGTGACCCCTACCATATACCTGCACTAGATCTGAGCACACACACTCTACTGCTTTCGTTTCCACAGTGTCCTTGAATGGCAAAATGGAAATGTGGTCACTCTAATCTGGGGACATTTTATCACAACTTTCAGCATAAAGCTCCTTTGTCACTGTATATCTCTGTGGAGGAACTAGACTTCTTGTTATTAGGGGTCTGTGCTGCCCAAGTGTTCATCTTTAGGAGATATTAGGGTCCATACCTCCCAAGTATCCCTCTTTAGGAGATATTAGGGTCCATACGTTCCTCTTTGGGAGATATTAGGCCTCCGTACCTCCCAAGTGTCCCTCTTTAGGAGATATTGGGGGTTTGTACCTCCCAAGTGTCCCTCTTTGGGAGATATTAGAGGTCCATACCTCCCAAGTGTCCCTCTTTAGGAGATATTAGAGGTCCATACCTCCCAAGTGTCCCTCTTTAGGAGATATTTGGGGTACATACCTCCCAAGTGTCCCTCTTTAGCAGATATTAGGGTCCATACCTCTAAGTGTCCCTCTTTAGGAGATATTAGGGGTCCATGCCTCCCAAGTGTCCCTCTTTAGGAGATATTAGGAGTCCATACCTCCCAAGTGTCCCCCTTTAGGAGATATTAGGGGTACATACCTCCCAAGTGTCCCTCTTTAGGAGATATTAGGGTCCATACCTCCCATGTGTCCCTCTTTAGGAGATATTAGGGTCCATACCTCCCAAGTGTCCCTCTTTGGGAGATATTAGGGGTCCATACCTCCAAGTGTCCCTCTTTAGGAGATATTAGGGGTCCATGCCTCCCAAATGTGTCCCTCTTTAGGAGATATTAGGAGTCCATACCTCCCAAGTGTCCCCCTTTAGGAGATATTAGGGGTACATACCTCCCAAGTGTCCCTCTTTAGGAGATATTAGGGTCCATACCTCCCAAGTGTCCCTCTTTGGGAGATATTAGGGGTCCATACCTCGAAGTGTCCCTCTTTAGGCGATATTAGGGCTCCGTACCTCCCAAGGGTCCCTCTTTAGGAGATATTAGGGCTCCATACCTCCCAAGTGTCCCTCTTTAGGAGATATTAGGGGTCCATACCTCCCAAGTGTCCCTCTTTAGGAGATATTAGGGGTCTGCACCTCCCTGTCCCTCTTTCCCAACCTGATGTCCCTGTGTTTAGGAGATCAGACTGTGTGGTGTGTATAGAAGTGTATCACCCTGATGTCCCTGTTTTTAGGAGATCAGACTGTGTGGTGTGTATAGAAGTGTATCACCCCGGTGTCCCTGTATTTAGGAGATCAGACTGTGTGGTGTGTATAGAAGTGTATCACCCTGGTGTCCCTGTGTTTAGGAGATCAGACTGTGTGGTGTGTATAGAAGTGTATCACCCTGGTGTCCCTGTGTTTAGGAGATCAGACTGTGTGATGTGTATATAAGTGTATCCCCCTGGTGTCCCTGTGTTTAGGAGATCAGACTGTGTGGTGTGTATATAAGTGTATCCCCCTGGTGTCCCTGTGTTTAGGAGATCATACTGTGTGGTGTGTATAGAAGTGTATCACCCTGGTGTCCCTGTGTTTAGGAGATCAGACTGTGTGGTGTGTATAGAAGTGTATCACCCTGGTGTCCCTGTGTTTAGGAGATCAGACTGTGTGGTGTGTATAGAAGTGTATCATTCTGGTGTCCCTGTGTTTAGGAGATCAGACTGTGCGGTGTGTATAGAAGTGAATCACCCTGGTGTCCCTGCGTTTAGGAGATCAGACTGTGTGGTGTGTATATAAGTGTATCACCCTGGTGTCCCTGTGTTTAGGAGATCAGACTGTGTGGTGTGTATAGAACTGTATCACCCTGGTGTCCCTGTGTTTAGGAGATCAGACTGTGTGGTGTGTATATAAGTGTATCTCCCTGGTGTCCCTGTGTTTAGGAGATCAGACTGTGGTGTGTATATAAGTGTATCACCCTGGTGTCCCTGTGTTTAGGAGATCAGACTGTGTGGTGTGTATAGAACTGTATCACCCTGGTGTCCCTGTGTTTAGGAGATCAGACTGTGTGGTGTGTATAGAAGTGTATCACCCTGGTGTCCCTGTGTTTAGGAGATCAGACTGTGTGGTGTGTATATAAGTGTATCACCCTGGTGTTCCTGTGTTTAGGAGATCAGACTGTGTGGTGTGTATATATAAGTGTATCACCCTGGTGTCCCTGTGTTTAGGAGATCAGATTGTGTGGTGTGTATATAAGTGTATCACCCTGGTGTCCCTGTGTTTAGGAGATCAGACTGTGTGGTGTGTATATAAGTGTATCACCCCGGTGTCCCTGTATTTAGGAGATCAGACTGTGTGGTGTGTATAGAAGTGTATCACCCTGGTGTCCCTGTGTTTAGGAGATCAGACTGTGTGGTGTGTATAGAAGTGTATCACCCTGGTGTCCCTGTGTTTAGGAGATCAGACTGTGTGATGTGTATATAAGTGTATCCCCCTGGTGTCCCTGTGTTTAGGAGATCAGACTGTGTGGTGTGTATATAAGTGTATCCCCCTGGTGTCCCTGTGTTTAGGAGATCACACTGTGTGGTGTGTATAGAAGTGTATCACCCCGGTGTCCCTGTGTTTAGGAGATCAGACTGTGTGATGTGTATAGAAGTGTATCACCCTGGTGTCCCTGTGTTTAGGAGATCAGACTGTGTGGTGTGTATAGAAGTGTATCACTCTGGTGTCCCTGTGTTTAGGAGATCAGACTGTGCGGTGTGTATAGAAGTGTATCACCCTGGTGTCCCTGCGTTTAGGAGATCACACTGTGTGGTGTGTATAGAAGTGTATCATGCTGGTGTCCCTGTGTTTAGGAGATCAGACTGTGTTGTGTGTATATAAGTGTATCACCCTGGTGTACCTGTGTTTAGGAGATCAGACTGTGTGGTGTGTATAGAAGTGTATCACCCTGGTGTACCTGTGTTTAGGAGATCAGACTGTGTGGTGTGTATATAAGTGTATCACCCTGGTGTCCCTGTGTTTAGGAGATCGGACTGTGTGGTATGTATAGAAGTGTATCACCCTGGTGTCCCTGTGTTTAGGAGATCAGACTGTGTTGCGTGTATATAAGTGTATCACCCTGGTGTACCTGTGTTTAGGAGATCAGACTGTGTGGTGTGTATAGAAGTGTATCACCCTGGTATCCCTGCGTTTAGGAGATCACACTGTGTGGTGTGTATAGAAGTGTATCACGCTGGTGTCCCTGTGTTTAGGAGATCAGACTGTGTTGTGTGTATATAAGTGTATCACCCTGGTGTACCCGTGTTTAGGAGATCAGACTGTGTGGTGTGTATAGAAGTGTATCACCCTGGTGTCCCTGTGTTTAGGAGATCAGACTGTGTGGTGTGTATAGAAGTGTATCACCCTGGTATCCCTGTGTTTAGGAGATCAGACTGTGTGATGTGTATAGAAGTGTATCACCCTGGTGTCCCTGTGTTTAGGAGATCAGACTATGTAGTGTGTATATAAGTGTATCACCCTGGTGTCCCTGTGTTTAGGAGATCAGACTGTGTGGTGTGTATAGAAGTGTATCACCCCGGTGTCCCTGTGTTTAGGAGATCAGACTGTGTGGTGTGTATAAGTGTATCACCCTGATGTCCCTGTGTTTAGGAGATCAGACTGTGTGGTGTGTATATAAGTGTATCACCCTGGTGTCCCTGTGTTTAGGAGATCAGACTGTGTGGTGTGTATAGAAGTGTATCACCCTGGTGTCCCTGTGTTTAGGAGATCAGACTGTGTGATGTGTATAGAAGTGTATCACCCTGGTGTCCCTGTGTTTAGGAGATCAGACTGTGTTGCGTGTATATAAGTGTATCACCCTGGTGTACCTGTGTTTAGGAGATCAGACTGTGTGGTGTGTATAGAAGTGTATCACCCTGGTGTCCCTGCGTTTAGGAGATCACACTGTGTGGTGTGTATAGAAGTGTATCATGCTGGTGTCCCTGTGTTTAGGAGATCAGACTGTGTTGTGTGTATATAAGTGTATCACCCTGGTGTACCTGTGTTTAGGAGATCAGACTGTGTGGTGTGTATAGAAGTGTATCACCCTGGTGTACCTGTGTTTAGGAGATCAGAGTGTGTGGTGTGTATATAAGTGTATCACCCTGGTGTCCCTGTGTTTAGGAGATCGGACTGTGTGGTATGTATAGAAGTGTATCACCCTGGTGTCCCTGTGTTTAGGAGATCAGACTGTGTTGCGTGTATATAAGTGTATCACCCTGGTGTACCTGTGTTTAGGAGATCAGACTGTGTGGTGTGTATAGAAGTGTATCACCCTGGTATCCCTGCGTTTAGGAGATCACACTGTGTGGTGTGTATAGAAGTGTATCACGCTGGTGTCCCTGTGTTTAGGAGATCAGACTGTGTTGTGTGTATATAAGTGTATCACCCTGGTGTACCTGTGTTTAGGAGATCAGACTGTGTGGTGTGTATAGAAGTGTATCACCCTGGTGTCCCTGTGTTTAGGAGATCAGACTGTGTGGTGTGTATATAAGTGTATCACCCTGGTGTCCCTGTGTTTAGGAGATCAGACTGTGTGGTGTGTATATAAGTGTATCACCATGGTGTCCCTGTGTTTAGGAGATCAGACTGTGCGGTGTGTATAGAAGTGTATCACCCTGATGTCCCTGTGTTTAGGATATCAGACTGTGTGGTGTGTATATAAGTGTATCACCCTGGTGTCCCTGTGTTTAGGAGATCAGACTGTGTGGTGTGTATATAAATGTATCACCCTGGTGTCCCTGTGTTTAGGAGATCAGACTGGGAGGTGTGTATATAAGTGTATCACTCCGGTGTCCTTGTGTTTAGGAGATCAGACTGTGTGGTGTGTATAGAAGTGTATCACCCTGGTGTGCCTGTGTTAGGAGATCAGACTGTGTGGTGTGTATATAAATGTATCACCCTGGTGTCCCTGTGTTTAGGACATCAGACTGTGTGGTGTGTATATAAGTGTATCACCCCGGTGTCCTTGTGTTTAGGAGATCAGACTGTGTGGTGTGTATATAAGTGTATCACCCTGGTGTCCCTGTGTTTAGGAGATCAGACTGTGTGGTGTGTATATAAGTGTATCACCCCGGTGTCCTTGTGTTTAGGAGATCAGACTGTGTGGTGTGTATATAGAAGTGTATCACCCTGGTGTCCCTGTGTTTAGGAGATCAGACTGCGTGGTGTGTATAGAAGTGTATCACCCCGGTGTCCCTGTGTTTAGGAGATCAGACTGTGTGGTGTGTATAAGTGTATCACCCTGATGTCCCTGTGTTTAGGAGATCAGACTGTGTGGTGTGTATATAAGTGTATCACCCTGGTGTCCCTGTGTTTAGGAGATCAGACTGTGTGGTGTGTATAGAAGTGTATCACCCTGGTGTCCCTGTGTTTAGGAGATCAGACTGTGTGATGTGTATAGAAGTGTATCACCCTGGTGTCCCTGTGTTTAGGAGATCAGACTGTGTTGCGTGTATATAAGTGTATCACCCTGGTGTACCTGTGTTTAGGAGATCAGACTGTGTGGTGTGTATAGAAGTGTATCACCCTGGTGTCCCTGCGTTTAGGAGATCACACTGTGTGGTGTGTATAGAAGTGTATCATGCTGGTGTCCCTGTGTTTAGGAGATCAGACTGTGTTGTGTGTATATAAGTGTATCACCCTGGTGTACCTGTGTTTAGGAGATCAGACTGTGTGGTGTGTATAGAAGTGTATCACCCTGGTGTACCTGTGTTTAGGAGATCAGAGTGTGTGGTGTGTATATAAGTGTATCACCCTGGTGTCCCTGTGTTTAGGAGATCGGACTGTGTGGTATGTATAGAAGTGTATCACCCTGGTGTCCCTGTGTTTAGGAGATCAGACTGTGTTGCGTGTATATAAGTGTATCACCCTGGTGTACCTGTGTTTAGGAGATCAGACTGTGTGGTGTGTATAGAAGTGTATCACCCTGGTATCCCTGCGTTTAGGAGATCACACTGTGTGGTGTGTATAGAAGTGTATCACGCTGGTGTCCCTGTGTTTAGGAGATCAGACTGTGTTGTGTGTATATAAGTGTATCACCCTGGTGTACCTGTGTTTAGGAGATCAGACTGTGTGGTGTGTATAGAAGTGTATCACCCTGGTGTCCCTGTGTTTAGGAGATCAGACTGTGTGGTGTGTATATAAGTGTATCACCCTGGTGTCCCTGTGTTTAGGAGATCAGACTGTGTGGTGTGTATATAAGTGTATCACCATGGTGTCCCTGTGTTTAGGAGATCAGACTGTGCGGTGTGTATAGAAGTGTATCACCCTGATGTCCCTGTGTTTAGGATATCAGACTGTGTGGTGTGTATATAAGTGTATCACCCTGGTGTCCCTGTGTTTAGGAGATCAGACTGTGTGGTGTGTATATAAATGTATCACCCTGGTGTCCCTGTGTTTAGGAGATCAGACTGGGAGGTGTGTATATAAGTGTATCACTCCGGTGTCCTTGTGTTTAGGAGATCAGACTGTGTGGTGTGTATAGAAGTGTATCACCCTGGTGTGCCTGTGTTAGGAGATCAGACTGTGTGGTGTGTATATAAATGTATCACCCTGGTGTCCCTGTGTTTAGGACATCAGACTGTGTGGTGTGTATATAAGTGTATCACCCCGGTGTCCTTGTGTTTAGGAGATCAGACTGTGTGGTGTGTATATAAGTGTATCACCCTGGTGTCCCTGTGTTTAGGAGATCAGACTGTGTGGTGTGTATATAAGTGTATCACCCCGGTGTCCTTGTGTTTAGGAGATCAGACTGTGTGGTGTGTATATAGAAGTGTATCACCCTGGTGTCCCTGTGTTTAGGAGATCAGACTGTGTGGTGTGTATAGAAGTGTATCACCCTGGTGTCCCTGCGTTTAGGAGATCAGACTGTGTGGTGTGTATATAAGTGTATCACCCCGGTGTCCCTGTGTTTAGGAGATCAGACTGTGTGGTGTGTATAGAAGTGTATCACCCCGGTGTCCCTGTGTTTAGGAGATCAGACTGTGTGGTGTGTATATAAGTGTATCACCCTGGTGTCCCTGTGTTTAGGAGATCAGACTGTGTGGTGTGTATAGAAGTGTATCACCCTGGTGTCCCTGTGTTTAGGAGATCAGACTGTGTGGTGTGTATAGAAGTGTATCACCCCGGTGTCCCTGTGTTTAGGAGATCAGACTGTGTGGTGTGTATATAAGTGTATAACCCTGGTGTGCTTGTGTTTAGGAGATCAGACTGTGTGGTGTGTATATAAATGTATCACCCTGGTGTCCCTGTGTTTAGGAGATCAGACTGTGTGGTGTGTATATAAGTGTATCACCCCGGTGTCCTTGTGTTTAGGAGATCAGACTGTGTGATGTGTATAGAAGTGTATCACCCTGGTGTGCCCGTGTTTAGGAGATCAGACTGTGTGGTGTGTGTATAGAAGTGTATCACCCTGGTGTCCCTGTGTTTAGGAGATCAGACTGTGTGGTGTGTATAGAAGTGTATCACCCTGGTGTCCCTGCGTTTAGGAGATCAGACTGTGTGGTGTGTATAGAAGTGTATCACCCCGGTGTCCCTGTGTTTAGGAGATCAGACTGTGTGGTGTGTATGTAAGTGTATCACCCTGGTGTCCCTGTGTTTAGGAGATCAGACTGTGTGGTGTGTATAGAAGTGTATCACCCCGGTGTCCCTGTGTTTAGGAGATCAGACTGTGTGGTGTGTATAGAAGTGTATCACCCCGGTGTCCCTGTGTTTAGGAGATCAGACTGTGTGGTGTGTATAGAAGTGTATCACCCCGGTGTCCCTGTGTTTAGGAGATCAGACTGTGTGGTGTGTATAGAAGTGTATCACCCCCGGTGTCCCTGTGTTTAGGAGATCAGACTGTGTGGTGTGTATAGAAGTGTATCACCCTGGTGTCCCTGTGTTTAGGAGATCAGACTGTGTGGTGTGTATAGAAGTGTATCACCCTGGTGTCCCTGTGTTTAGGAGATCAGACTGTGTGGTGTGTGTATAGAAGTGTATCACCCTGGTGTCCCTGTGTTTAGGAGATCAGACTGTGTGGTGTGTATATAAGTGTATCACCCTGGTGTCCCTGCGTTTAGGAGAGCAGACTATGTGGTGTATATAAGTGTATCATATTGCTTCAGAAGAATGGTGCGAACCCTATCTCTCAGGAGATTACGATCCGGCTAAATCCGCGGTATCGCAAAAGAATTACTTCATTGGAAATGTATACAATATTTGCTTGCAAACTAGGCACACTTTGTAGACATTTCCAATGAAGTAATTATTTTGCGATACCGCAATTTCGGCTCTGCTGCAGAGCCTCCTCGAGTCAGACAGAAACTGCCTGTCACTTCCTGTCAGTTAGAACAATCAGGAAGTAAACACAGTAAATTCACTTCCTGTCAGTTAGAACTATCAGGAAGTAAACACAGTAAATTCACTTTATGATTATTTAAACTGTTATAATTTTTTAATAAAACATCTGACAGCGGTGGGATTGACCTTGTTTTATTCAGCAGGAAATGCCCTGTAAAATATGTGTTTTCATAAAAAAGTTTCCTGCTCCTTTAATGCAAAGCCACTTGTGAAGGTCCTGGCATGTCGCTAGCCCCTAAGGTAGTAGTGTTTGCTTAAACTTAACTATGTGTGTTTATAAATTAGTCTGTATAAATACAATGCTTTGGTCTTAATTCATTTATTCAGTTACAAAAGAGGTGTCAATAGGTCACGTAATAGCCTAAAAACTCTTGCCAATGTCCCGCCCACCAGTCACACCCCCAGTAACATCCTCTTTGGCCATTTCAAGTGCTGGGGGATGTGTTACAGGGGTGCATTTTGGCATTGTTCATCAACATCATTATGTATGTCACTAATCACAGTTCAGCTGCATCACAGGACAAGGGTTGGGGGTCATGCATTGGTCAAGCAGGCAAATGCCTCAGTTGTAGAGCAAATCATACAGGCTTCTGTCACTTAGAATTATGTTTTATCCATGTTAGCCAAATGGTCAACCGATGCAAAGCAATGAGGAATGTAACCCTTTGAGTGCCAGGGGGTACGGAACGCCTTGCCTAGCAATGCGTTCCGTACCCCTCTGGAACTCAAAGGGTTAATATTCTTATTTCTGGATGGCGCTATTATTATCGTTTCTGTGTGATATTTTCTGCACATGTAGTAGGGAGGTGATATCACGGGGTACAGGAACTTTCCTAAACTGCAAAGAACTCACAGATTTTCACACACAGTTCTAGAAACAGCCCTGAAGAGGGCAACATAGAGCTGCTCTAACAGCTCACAAAGATCAAATCAGTGCTGCCACCTTGAGGTTCGTCTTAGGAACTATCTGAAGTGAGCTCCCTGGTGCACAAGACAATAGCTTTGCGGCTATAGACGATCAAAATAAAAAACTGCAGCAATTCTGTGGAAAGCTGACTATGCGAAAGTGGTCAAACAAACATTATCCAAATTCACATTGATTTAAATAGGGCTAATCCCCCAAGCATTCGAGGGGTTAAAAGACAGATTTAAATATGCATTTTAATTCTGCCCCCTCCATATTGCAGTTGGTTTGCCCCAGAGTTGCTAGCAGTATTTAAACCAAACCTTAGAAGGCAGAATATGTGTGCCCAGTTAACCCTTTAACCCCTTAAGGACCGGCGGTCACGGGACATTTCCGTCCCATAATGACCGCATAGGGGCACTTTGACGCGCCGGTACACGTGACCTGTCACGTGTATCGGCGCTTCACTATGGGGCTTGAAAGAGATCGCTCCGATCTTGGAGCGGTCTATTTCATGCCCTATTTTTACTTACAGCGCTCCCGGTAGAGCGCTGTAAGTAAAAAGTACGTGACGTACCATGACCGTCATCGGTCCTTGAGTAGTTCAAGGACCGTGACGGTCCTGGTACGTCAAGGGACCCTAAGGGGTTAAAGGGATAGTAATACTTTGTTTTATCTTTATTTTATTTTGTAGGCATTAAAAAAACATGAAGAACGATATAAGTCTTATCTCTCAAACCTTTATGGTTTAAGAGATATTCACAAACAAAGTATCCCCCCCCCCGTTCAACCAGATCAGAAGGGAGATGCCCAGATAGACTGCAGAGAGGGACAATCTTCAATTAAGATAAGGGAAAAAGCTGAAAAACTTGTCAAGGGGGGAAGGGCTTTCATTGTTCTCATAGGAAGAAGATTGTCCACTGCTGTTATCTGTCCAGTCTATGGACTGCATTCCACATCTGAGAAGAGATGGCTTACACTAGGTAAAAGGGGGGCAGGGCTTTCATTGTTCTCATAGGAAGAAGATTGTCCCCTTCTGTTATCGGTCTGGTCTATGGACTGGATTCCACATCTGAGAAGAGATGGCTTACACTAGGTAAAAGGGGGGCAGGGCTTTCATTGTTCTCATAGGAAGAAGATTGTCCCCTTCTGTTATCGGTCTGGTCTATGGACTGGATTCCACATCTGAGAAGAGATAGCTTACACTAGGTAAAAGGGGCGGGAGGGGAAACTTTGCTTGTGAATATCTCATAAACCATAAAGGTTTGAGAGATAAGACTTATATCGTTCTTCATGTTTTTTTCATGCCTACATAATAAAATAAAGATAAAACGAAGTATTACTATCCCTTTAAGGACAAGAGGTCTGTGCAATGCAGTTAAAGCATTGCCATGTACAATGGGCAGAGCCTGAGGTCCTGTGGTCCTTCTAACAACTGTCAATGTCTGCCTCCATGTATACGATATCCAGGACGTATCTCTTGAACGAAGACACAGACAATATTCATAAGGGCCATTAGGATACACAGGGTCAATAGAGTAGCACATTACAGGAAACAGAAGTGGGAGACTGAAGTCTTGAAGTCCAATCCCTACCTGCAGGACCAACGGGGTTCCATGGGGGTCTCTTTTCAGACACCCTTTGTGTTTCATGGTCGGTTTCCAGGGGCTTAAAGTGCAGCCCCTGCTTCATCTATAGGTCTGCTCCCAGAGGACCAAATCTGCTGATGGAGCCATTTTGGAGTGATCTTCTCCCTTCAAATGGCACAAAATTATGACTGAAAACAGAATACAATCTTATAATATGGCCGTATCCCTTTAAGACATGCGCTGTTACATGTACTGGTTTTTAGCAGACGGAGGGAAGCAATTTTTCTTTGCACTTATTCACTTCCTGTTCAGAAGGCTGTACTCTACAGTGTAAGACTGAGCAGGAAGTGAGGAGTGTGAAGGAAAATGGCTTCCCTCAGCCACAGTCTTAAAGGAGAAGTAAACCTTTATAAAGAGAAAAAAAATGTATGGCTTTTCCTATTGATTAAAACAGGGGGATCCAATTGTCGGCTCTCCAGCTGTTGGAGACTGCAACTCATCATCCCCAAACAGCCAATGGCACACTGTCCAGGGGTGGGGTGCGCTGGAGAACCAAGCACTTTTTTTGTTTTGACCTTCTTGGTGATCACATTGTGCTTTGTTCTCACGGTGCTCATGAAATTATATGATGTTCCAGGACTGTCACCCGTCCTTAACACCCGGACCGTCACAATGGCCCTGGCATGATACCTGTGGTTAATGGTTAAACTGCAGTTTTATTTTGTGGTATCCAAGTAGCACAATTCCTATAATAGTTTAAGGCACAAGCTCCCCCTGTACAGATCATTATTTAAAAAAAAAACTGGATCCAGCTGGTGCTGTAGCTAACAAAGATATTTTTTTAAATCTAGTCTGTGCTCCAATAACATTTGAACAAAACGTCTCCCATTAGTTTGCTTTTTTATCCTGACTGGACAGTCACCTGGATAGGATCCGTATGATGTGCTGCAGGATATTTCTTCACTGTGTATGGTGATCTAATAGAGATTGCATCCTGGGTAGGAAAAGTCCTATAGAGCCTCTAATTACCCTGAAAGGGTCACTCCTACTTCAGAATCTCTGGCCATACAGGCAGGGCCAGATTTCCCATTAAGCAGAGTAGGCAACTGCCTCTAGTTTTAAAGAGATCTTTCTAGAAACCAAGGGGTTACAGTGTTTTCTGTACTTGTATGTTATAAGCTAAGGTATTTTCTGTTGCAGGAAACAGTGGATGGGACTGTGGGTGGGGCCATGTAAGTAGTAGAGGTGTGGCCATGGGTGCAGATAGGGTAGGGTGACCAGACCTCACCTTTAACCGGGGACACACATGAAAAATGCATACTGCAAGGCTGCTTGATTTCAGTGCAGTCCTGAAACATGCCTATTTCCTATGTGTCCCCGGTTAAAGGTGAGGTTTGGTCATCCTGAGATAGGGGTCCCTAGAGTGCCTTACCTAGGGGTACCTGGGATGTACATCCATCCTGCATACATGTATAAATTAGATAGATAGATAGACAGACAGACAGACAGACACAGACAGAAGGGATGCGATTTCAGGACATGCAAGTAAGTAATTATGCAGATTGTGTCATGTAGGTCAGGTAATTGATATCTACAGAGCTTAAAGAGTCCCTAATTACTAAACCAAACATTTCTAAAACCAATACACTGATTGAAAAGCAAAAAGCATGTGGAATAGAGAGTTTAAATTAATAACTGGTAGGTAAACAGTCTACTTTAAAGAATAGGGTCATATTTCCCAATAGACAGTGTAGGTAACTGCTTAGAGTGCAACATTTTGAGGGAGGTGCCTCAGCTGTGCTGGCCACACCCACATTCTAAATTGTGGGTTTTGCCAAGTCGATCTTAAACCCTTTGAATGCCAGAGGGGTGCACAAGGCTTTTGTAAAACAATGTGTTGTGTACCCCACTGGCATTCAAAGGGTTAATGTCCCTGCACTATTGCTTTGCAATGCTTTAACGATCTCTCCAGCAACCAAGGGGTAAAAGTGCTTTGTTTTGTTCTTGCTTGTTATAGGTCAAGGGTATTTTCTGTGCCAAGAAACAATGGATGGGACTGTGGGCATGCAAGGAGTTGGGGGTGTGGCCATGGGCGGAGCTAACAGCACCAAGGGTGCCTTGCCTAGGGGCATCTGGGATGTAAATCCAGCCCCTTTAAATAATATGCTAATGAGGTCTGAGGTAGACATAAAGCAGACGATCTGGGACAAGCGAATCCTTTGTGCCGTCACATTCCAGACTTCCATTCTGAGAGCCAATTTTCTCCAGAGCCGTAAATCACTCTGCAATCCCTGCGCATCCAAACAAACAGAGCATTTCCCCACTATTAGCCAGAGCCGGGGGCGTCTGACAGCTCTGCTTTAGAAGATATGATATCTCCCCGCAGGGTGTGTGTTAAACAGTTAAGGACACCATGGAACTCAGGAAGAAAAAAAATAAAAAATACATTTAATTACAGCCCTTTGTAAACGAGAGGCGATGACAGTAAAGTGACAGCCCGGCATAGCAGGGAGAATTAGACAGGCGCTTGAGATATTAATTAACTCACTTCCTGCCTAGAGTGCTTCTGATCTGTCAGGGCCATTGAATGAAAGGAAATCATCTTAATTAATGAGCCCCTGTGCGGAAGGCTTAACACATCAGCTAACGGGGACACTGCTGAAAAGGTGATAAAAATCCGCCCCCCGGTACTGATCGCCCCGCTGATCACAGTAAGCGAGCTGGAAAACCTCTGCTGATTTCTTCACCCTCTCTTCATCCCGGCGTTCTCTGAACTTCCAGATGGAGCGGGATGACTTTAAATTCCCACCTTCATCGCCGCGAGGGCCTTTAAGGTCCTCTGAGTCAAACTGGAAATTCAGAGAATACGGGGTTGAGAAGGGAGGGAAGGCAGTGCCCTGCGTCTGAGTTCACAAAACTGGTCGCTTACACTATTGTGTACTTCTTAGTACCAGGGGTGGCATCAGGAGGGGTCTGAATATATACAAAAAAATACATTGCACCATTGTACCAAAGAATTGCTTTGCAATGTGCTGGACATCCATATAGTACACATTCATTGTTTGGTCCCCCTGTCTTGTTACACTCTCCACACTCACACACTCTGTGACATCCCAACCTTGTTCCACTACCCACTGGTAACCATAGGACAACACATACACTGTCTTACACCCCAGCCTTGTCCCAATGGTAGTCACAGACCACACATACACTGTCTGACATGCCTGCCTTGTTCTACTGGTAGTCACAGACCACACATACACTGTCTGACACCTCAGCCTTGTCCCACTGGTAGTCACAGACCACACATACACTGTCTGACATGCCTGCCTTGTTCTACTGGTAGTCACAGACCACACATACACTGTCTGACATGCCTTCCTTGTTCCACTGGTAGTCACAGAACAACACATACACTGTCTGACACCCCAGCCTTGTTCCACTGTCCGCTGGTAGCCGCAGAACAACACATACACTGTCTTACACCCCAGCCTTGTCCCACTGGTAGTCACAGACCACACATACACTGTCTGACATGCCTGCCTTGTTCTACTGGTAGTCACAGACCACACCTGCACTGTCTGACATGCCTGCCTTGTTCCACTGTCCACTGGTAGCCACAGAACAACACATACACTGTCTGATACCCCAGCCTTGGGGATACCAGAAGGTGTACATGTGATTCTGTGTACACCAGTGGACAGTGGAACAAGGCCGGCATATCAGACAGTGTATGTGTGGCTGTGACTACCACTGGAATCTCCAGCCTTGTTCCACCACCCCACTACAATACACAGAAACACACATACACTGTCTGGTACCCCCAGCCTTGTTCCACTGTCCACTGGTAGCCCAGATCCACAAATACACTGTCTAAAAAAGGATATACTAGAACTAGAGAGGGTACAACGAAGAGCAACAAAATTAATTAAGGGAATGGAGGACTTGACATATGAGGAACGACTAGACAAACTTGGTTTATTTACTCTAGAGAATAGACGACTAAGAGGAGATCTTATCACATTGTACAAGTATATGAGAGGTCAATACAAGGATCTCTGCGGTGAGCTATTTATTCCAAGGCCTGATCAGGTGACCAGGGGACACCCCTGGAGATTAGAGGAAAGGAGGTTTGGACTTCAGCAGAGGAAGGTTTTTTTACGGTAAGGTCTGTTAAATTGTGGAATTCATTGCCCAAGGAGGTGGTTATGGCAGATGCAATGGATACATTTAAGAGAAGATTAGATACATTTCTTTCCAAAGGGAACATACAGAGTTATACAGTTTATTAGTAGGCTGATCAGGAAGATCTGATAAAGACTAACTTATTTGGTAGCAGGAAAGCTATACAATTACTGGGGTATGAAGAGAAGATTGAACCCGATGGACTTGTGTCTTTATTCAACCTAATTTACTATGTTACTATGCTTCCCCAGCCTTGTTCCAATGGAAGTTGCAAAATGAAACATACACTGTCTGACACTCCAGTCTTGTTCCACTCTCCACTGGAAGTCACAGAACCACACACATACACTGCCTGACACCCAGACTTGTTCCACTGTCATACACAGAATCACATATCACTGAGTGCTCTGCGTGTTGCAGAGAAATCAGAGATAGTGTTCATTTGTATCTTTATCCCATCTTTCCACAGTCCCTTGCAGAAAGCTCTCTGGAAATAGAAATTCATTGAGCTTCATGTAAGGGACATACAGTTATAAGAAAATATAGTTGAGGATGAGATAAAGAACAACAAAAAGGCAACTTAACTTTACATATTATGTATTTGCAGAATACATGAAGTCAAATAGGAGGATGGCTGTCAGTTTAATCCTCAACTGTAAATGTTTTACCATGCTGGACAGAGGATCCTTACACAGTGCCCTCTAGTGGAGCAAAAGTGAAAATGCTGGTAAATTCTCCACTAGGAATGGAAAATGCGGTAAATTACAGCCTTTTAGTTGTTGATGGTCTGCAATTCCCATTGTCCTTAGCTGGCTGTTGGCTGGATGAGGATGATGGGTGTTTTAGTCCAACAACAGCTTTAAAGTCACAGGTGAACCAAAAAATAATCTTAAGTAATGCAGCGTTACACGTTTCACTTTCCTGAATAATTCTGCATTTCTGCACATGACTGGACACAGAATATTGCCATTAACTGGGATGGATTTACTTCCCAGTCACCCCTAGGCAAGGCATTCTAGGCTCCCTTAGCCCTGCCCATGGCCACACCCCTATTCACCACATGGCTCCTCCCTCAGTCCCATCTACTATTGCTTGGCACAGAAAATACCTTTGGCCTGCAACAAGGAAAGCCAAAAAAAGGCTTTAACCCCTTTGTTGTTAAAGAGAACTCCAACACATCTCTAGCATCCAAGGGGTTAGATAATATCCTGTAAAACGGTATAAACGTGGTACAGGAACGCTGAGATTGCTCTAGCCACGCCCACAATTCAGTGTGTGGGTGTGGCCAGCACAGGTTAGGCACGGTCCCACAAAATGTGAAGTTCTAGGCAGATGCCTATTCGGAAATCCATCCCTGGCCATTAAGTGTTCAAATCCATCCCCAACCTGACCCCCATACAGTACGCTTGTTTAGCGTCTGTGGAGGAGTAGAATTTTATTCGAAGTGATGGATGTTCACAAGAACTGGGTTAAACCAACTGTACAGTATGGTCCTCCTTAGCAACCAGAGGGTTAAAGCTTTTTTTTTTTTTGTCCTTGTTTGTTATAGGCCAAATGTATTTTCTTTGTTAGGAAACAGTGGATGGTATTGGGGGTGGGGTCATGTGAGGAGTGGGGATGTGGCCATGGGTGGCACTAAGGGGTGCCTAGAGTGCCTTTTCTAGGGGTGCCTAGGATGTAAGTCCAGCCCATCAGCAGGGTCATACAGCATAGAAGGGGCACTAGGCATGGGCACTTGCCCCCCACACACACAATTATCCATCTCCATATAAATAAAGGGGCTAGATGGGCTGGTCTGGGGGTCATATTATGGCTTTGCCCCCCCACCCCGGAAAAATGTCTACGGACACCACTGGCACTAGAGTGACCATATTTCCGTCCTGCCATTCCAGGACACTGACGGCATGATAATGTCAAGGCACTTCTCCGCTCTAGTGTTGTCTCGGTAGGAACCAACCAGCCCATTGCACACTGCGGGATATATCTAAGATGCCGCACTGCCTGTGATTGGGAAACATCTCTTTAAAACTTTTACCTTGGTAGCCGCCTTGCTGCTGCACAGTCAAGTGTGTGTGACCATTCACAGACTCCTCTCACTTAGAAAACATGCATCTCAGCTCCTCCATCCCTGCTGTCTCATGCACCAGCCAACCAATGAGAGAGGAGCATCATGACAGTGCTTCTACTCTCTTATTGGCTGGCATTGCATGTTGTTGGAAACAGGCAATGGTGTGTCTGTCCACAGTTCCGTCTCTGCTGCCTCAGTGCCCCTGCCTTTAAAGGGATAGTAATACTTAAGATGTAAAAAAAAATACTTGTTATAGGGTTTATGCCCCCGAGTAAAAAAAAGAGTACTCCCACTGCTGAGAGATATTTTGTTAAAACATTATAACAGCTCAAACTTGCATTTATTTAGGTGCAATATCACAGTGGCCTGAAACTTTACAGTGGTGCTGTTGCTACACCTTCCTATGGAGATTTACTGAGCAGAGCAGTCCATGAGATGGTGTAGCAACAGTGCCACTGTACAATTTCAGGCCAGTGTGATATTGCACTTAAAAAATTCAAGTTTGAGCTGTTATACTTTTTTAATAAAATATCTCTCAGCAGTGGGAGTACCCTCATTTCACTCAGGGGGATAAACCCTACAACATATATGTTTTTACATTTTAAGTATTACTATCCCTTTAAAGTGGGGTAGCGCTACAGGCAGCAGAGCAATGAGAAAGGCACAACAAGGCACAGATTGTTTATGCCTTTTGCAGAATTGCATTCATACAGTTCCACCTGTATCATCTGTAGCAGTGGTTCTCAATCTTTTTTTGTGCGGGGCACCCCTAACACGTAATCTAGAACATTCGGGGCACCCCTAACATATTTAATGTAATTTATCAAGGCATAATGAAGGTACCATACATAAATATACAATTATTATGAGGTCTTACAATCATAATAACACAATTAAACATAATGTGCATAACAATTTCTATAAATCTTTATTTAAAAGTCCATTTTTGTTAGTCTTCATAGAAAACATGGGGCACTCTAAGTTGATGGCACCCTGGTTGAGACTCACTGATCTGTAGGAAGCTGTCTGTGTGTGGCTGGTAGCAGACAAGGCAGAGCGTGACAGACAGTGGCTTCTGAATTCCAGCACTGTTTATTGTCCTGTGGGGGGTGAGTCGGGGCACGGGACCGAGATTTAAATTAAGGAACCGTCCCGGGCATTCTAGACACGTGGTCACCCTAAGGGGCCCTGAAGCCTGTCTACAAACTAAGGTGACCACATATCCCTGTCAATCAGAGATTCTTCCAAAAAAACACACACTCATAGGATTGCAGTGATTTCTGTCCTGCAGAATGTGTTGCATACCCCTCTGGCACCCAAATGGTTAAAAGCCCCATTTAAATCAATGGCAATGTGTATTGAATCACTATGCATTGCTGTACTTATGATTCACACATATCCCCCTCTGTGCGCGAGGTGTCCTGGCAGCCGTAAAGTGGAAGTGAGGACACAGTAGCCTCTGGTAATGTCTCCGCTGGGTCTGTCTGTGCCAGACTCCACTCACACGCTGCCGGCTGCTCCCTCTGCTGCCATTGTCACAATAAATCACCTCTTATCATCACAATAGGGATCTGACATCCCTTTTCACTGGCGCAGGCACAGTGCCAGGCCCCTCCATTCACAACTCCGCTGGCATCATTACCATCCAGAGAGGAGGGCTGTACTGGCTATATACACAAAGCCGTACATGGACCAACTCTGGGGCAAACCAGCTGCTTCCCACTCATCACAGTTGCCCTCTCCCTCTCCATGCCCCCTCTCTTACTCCTCACCCCCCACCTCATTCATCCCCCCTTCCCTCTCCTCTCCAACCCACATTCCCCCCCTTTTTGTTTCCTATTTACCAGCGTTCCTCTCTTTTCTTCTCACCCTCCTTCCCCCCTCTTTCTCTCCCCCCCCTTCGCTCACACTCTTCTATACCACTCTCTCTCGCTCTCTCCCCCCCCCCCCTTTCCCTCCCATCCACTCCCCTATACCTCCCAATATTTCAAATGGTGAAAGAGGGACACTTTTGTTATAAGGGTGTGGCTGGTGAGTGGGGCAATGCTAATCATCTTTAGGTTATTTCATGACCTATTGACTGCTCTTTATGTAACTCAAATGATTTAAAACAAGACCAAAGTATTTTATTTACACAAACGTTAATGTCAGTTTTATTGCTGTGGAGCAATGTGATACATTATATACACACACCACACAGTCTGATCTCCTAAACACAGGGACACCAGGGTGATACACTTATATACACACCACACAGTCTGATCTCCTAAACACAGGGACACCAGGGTGATACACTTATATACACACCACACAGTCTGATCTCCTAAACACAGGGACACCAGGGTGATACACTTCTATACACACCACACAGTCTGATCTCCTAAACACAGGGACACCAGGGTGATACACTTATATACACACCACACAGTCTGATCTCCTAAACACAGGGACACCAGGGTGATACACTTCTATACACACCACACAGTCTGATCTCCTAAACACAGGGACACCAGGGTGATACACTTCTATACACACCACACAGTCTGATCTCCTAAACACAGGGACACCAGGGTGATACACTTATATACACACCACACAGTCTGATCTCCTAAACACAGGGACACCAGGGTGATACACTTCTATACACACCACACAGTCTGATCTCCTAAACACAGGGACACCAGGGTGATACACTTCTATACACACCACACAGTCTGATCTCCTAAACACAGGGACACCAGGGTGATACACTTCTATAAACACCACACAGTCTGATCTCCTAAACACAGGGACAGCAGGGTGATACACTTATATACACACCACACAGTCTGATCTCCTAAACACAGGGACACCAGAGTGATACACTTATATACACACCACACAATCTGATCTCCTAAACACATGGACACCAGGGTGATACACTTCTATACACACCACACAGTGTGATCTCCTAAACACAGGGACACCAGGGTGATACACTTATATACACACCACACAGTGTGATCTCCTAAACACAGGGACACCAGGGTGATACACTTATACACACACACCACACAGTCTGATCTCCTAAACACAGGGACATCAGGGTGATACACTTATATACACACCACACAGTCTGATCTCCTAAACACAGGGACAGCAGGGGTGATACACTTATATACACACCACACAGTCTGATCTCCTAAACACAGGGACACCAGAGTGATACACTTATATACACACCACACAATCTGATCTCCTAAACACATGGACACCAGGGTGATACACTTCTATACACACCACACAGTCTGATCTCCTAAACACAGAGACACCAGGGTGATACACTTCTATACACACCACACAGTCTGATCTCCTAAACACAGGGACATCAGGGTGATACAGTTATATACACACCACACAGTCTGATCTCCTAAACACAGGGACACCAGGGTGATACACTTATATACACACCACACAGTCTGATCTCGTAAACACAGGGACACCAGAGTGATACACTTATGTACACACCACACAATCTGATCTCCTAAACACATGGACACCAGGGTGATACACTTCTATACACACCCACACAGTCTGATCTCCTAAACACAGGGACACCAGAGTGATACACTTATATACACACCACACAATCTGATCTCCCTAAACACATGGACACCAGGGTGATACACTTCTATACACACCACACAGTCTGATCTCCTAAACACAGAGACACCAGGGTGATACACTTCTATACACACCACACAGTCTGATCTCCTAAACACAGGGACATCAGGGTGATACAGTTATATACACACCACACAGTCTGATCTCCTAAACACAGGGACACCAGGGTGATACACTTATATACACACCACACAGTCTGATCTCGTAAACACAGGGACACCAGAGTGATACACTTATATACAACCACACAATCTGATCTCCTAAACACATGGACACCAGGGTGATACACTTCTATACACACCACACAGTCTGATCTCCTAAACACAGGGACATCAGGGTGATACAGTTATATACACACCACACAGTCTGATCTCCTAAACACAGGGACACCAGGGTTATACACTTATATACACACCACACAGTCTGATCTCCTAAACACAGGAGCACCAGGGTGATACACTTATATACACACCACACAGTCTGATCTCCTAAACACAGGGACACCAAGATACACTTATATACACACCACACAGTCTGATCTCCTAAACACAGGGACACCAAGATACACTTATATGCAAACCACACAGTCTGATCTCCTAAACACATGGACACCAGGGTGATACACTTATATACACACCACACAGTCTGATCTCCTACACACAGGGACACCAGGGTGATACACTTCTATACACACCATACAGTCTGATCTCCTAAACACAGGGACACCAGGGTGATACACTTATATACACACCACACAGTCTGATCTCCTAAACACAGGGACACCAGGGTGATACACTTCTATACACACCATACAGTCTGATCTCCTAAACACAGGGACACCGGGGTTATACACTTATATACACGCCAAACATTCTGATCTCCTAAACACAGGGACACCGGGGTGATACACTTATATGCACACCACACAGTCTGATGTCCTAAACACAGGGACACCAGGGTGATACACTTCTATACACACCACACAGTCTGATCTCCTAAACACAGGGACACCAGGGTGATACACTTATATACACACCACACAGTCTGATCTCCTAAATACAGGGACACCAGGGTGATACACTTATATACACACACACACAGTCTGATCTCCTAAACACAGGGACACCAGGGTGATACACTTATATACACACCACACAGTCTGATCTCCTAAACACAGGGACACCAGGGTGATACACTTCTATACACACCACACAGTCTGATCTGCTAAACACAGGTATACCAGGGTTATACACTTATATACACGCCACACAGTCTGATCTCCTAAACACAGGGACACCAGGGTGATACACTTATATACACACCACACAGTCTGATCTCCTAAACATAGGGATACCGGAGTGATACACTTATATACATATCACACAGTCTGATCTCCTAAACACAGGGACACCTGGGTGATACACTTATATAGACGCCGCACAGTCTGATCTCCTAAACACAGGGATACCGGGGTGATACACTAATATACCTACCACACAGTCTGCTCTCCTAAGCACAGGGACACCAGGGTGATACACTTATATACACACCACACAGTCTGATCTTCTAAACACAGGGACATCAGGGTGATACACTTATATACACACCACACAGTCTGATCTCCTAAACACAGGGACACCAGGGTGATACACTTATATACACTCCACATAGTCTGATCTCCTAAACACAGGTATACCGGGGTGATACACTTCTATACACACCACACAATCTGATCTCCTAAACACAGTGACACCAGGGTGATACACTTATATACACATCACACAGTCTGATCTCCTAAACACAGGGACACCAGGGTGATACACTTCTATACACACCACACAGTCTGATCTCCTAAACACAGGGACATCAGGGTGATACACTTATATATACACCACACAGTCTGATCTCCTAAACACAGGGACACCGGGGTGATACACTTATATAGACGCCGCACAGTCTGATCTCCTAAACACAGGGACACCGGGGTGATACACTTATATACACACCATACAGTCTGATCTACTAAACACAGGTA
This sequence comes from Rhinophrynus dorsalis, assembly GCA_037306005.1. Lineage (NCBI taxonomy): Eukaryota > Metazoa > Chordata > Amphibia > Anura > Rhinophrynidae > Rhinophrynus > Rhinophrynus dorsalis. The sequence goes on along the minus strand of JBBDGT010000266.1, from coordinate 14,043 downwards.
TACCTGGGTTTTACACTTATATACACACCACACAGTCTGATCTCCTGAACACAGGGGCACCAGGGTGATACACTTATATACACACCACACAGTCTGATCTCCTAAACACAGGGACACCAGGGTGATACACGTCTATATACACACACCACACAGTCTGATCTCCTAAACACAGGGACACCAGGGTGATACACTTCTATACACACCACACAGTCTGATCTCCTAAACACAGGGACACCAGGGTGATACACTTGTATACACACCACACAGTCTGATCTCCTAAACACAGGGACACCAGGGTGAAACACTTATATACACACACCACACAGTCTGATCTCCTAAACACAGGGACACCAGGGTGATACACTTCTATACACACCACACAGTCTGATCTCCTAAACACAGGGACACCAGGGTGATACTCTTCTATATACACCACACAGTCTGATCTCCTAAACACAGGGACACCAGGGTGATACACTTTTATATACACCACACAGTCTGATTTCCTAAACACACGGACAACAGGGTGATACACTTATATACACACCACACAGTCTGATCTCCTAAACACAGGGACACCAGGGTGATACTCTTCTATATACACCACACAGTCTGATCTCCTAAACACAGGGACACCAGGGTGATACACTTATATACACACCACACAGTCTGATCTCCTAAACACAGGGACACCAGGGTGATACACTTATATACACACCACACAGTCTGATCTCCTAAACACAGGGACACCAGGGTGATACACTTATATACACACTACATAGTCTGATCTCCTAAACACAGGGACACCAGGGTGATACACTTATATACACACTACACAGTCTGATCTCCTAAACACAGGGACACCAGGGTGATACACTTGTATACACACCACACAGTCTGATCTCCTAAACACAGGGACACCAGGGTGAAACACTTATATACACACACCACACAGTCTGATCTCCTAAACACAGGGACACCAGGGTGATACACTTCTATACACACCACACAGTCTGATCTCCTAAACACAGGGACACCAGGGTGATACTCTTCTATATACACCACACAGTCTGATCTCCTAAACACAGGGACACCAGGGTGATACACTTTTATATACACCACACAGTCTGATTTCCTAAACACACGGACAACAGGGTGATACACTTATATACACACCACACAGTCTGATCTCCTAAACACAGGGACACCAGGGTGATACTCTTCTATATACACCACACAGTCTGATCTCCTAAACACAGGGACACCAGGGTGATACACTTATATACACACCACACAGTCTGATCTCCTAAACACAGGGACACCAGGGTGATACACTTATATACACACCACACAGTCTGATCTCCTAAACACAGGGACACCAGGGTGATACTCTTCTATATACACCACACAGTCTGATCTCCTAAACACAGGGACACCAGGGTGATACACTTCTATACACACCACACAGTGTGATCTCCTAAACACAGGGACACCAGGGTGATACACTTCTATATACACACACCACACAGTCTGATCTCCTAAACACAGGGGACACCAGGGTGATACGCTTATATACACACCACACAATCTGATCTCCTAAACACAGGGACACCAGGGTGATACACTTCTATACACACCACACAGTCTGATCTCCTAAACACAGGGACATCAGGGTGATACGCTTATATACACACCACACAGTCTGATCTCCTAAACACAGGGACACCAGGGTGATACACTTATATACACACCACACAGTCTGATCTCCTAAACACAGGGACACCAGAGTGGGAAAGAGGGATTTGGGTCTCAAAGAAGGATTGTCTCTTCTAAAGATGGACACTTGGGAGATATGACCCCCCCCCATCTTTTCCTCCTAGGGTGACACGTGTCCCTGATTGCCCAGGACAGTCTTGAATTTTAAATGTGTGTCCCATGTCCCAGGCAGCCCCCTTCTGGGACAATACAAAGTCCCGGAATGAAGACTCCAAGGCACAGAGTTCAAAGCACTAGAAGGAGAACCGCCCATTTGTCTACTATGACAGGAAGTTATGCCTCTGCTGGGCTACAAGAAAATGGCTTCCAGACAGAGATCTAAACACTAGAGAGAGAACTGAGCCTTTCTCCTGACATCAAACAGGAGCAGCATTGCAATGTAATGTAGTGTAATGGTAGTCTAAGGCTTGGGGTGTGATGTACATCATATTGTAGCCCACAACAGCACTCAATGGGAAGTTCCCCCTCTAGTGTTTAGGAGTCTGTGGTGCGCTGGAGGAAGAGCAGGTTGCGCACTGATGTCCAGTGACCCCTGCCACATAGCTGCATTAAATCCGAGGACAAGTAGTCTACTGCTTTTGTATGCACAGTGTCCCTATAAGCCCTCCCTCTTCTCCTCCTCTTTCCTCTCCCCCTCTCCACCATTACCCTCTCACGCCCTCACCCCTTTCCCCCTCACCTGTCCCTCCTTTCCCCCTCACCCCCCTCTCATGCTCTTTCTGTCTAGTCTCACCACCCCGTGTTCTGTGGACAGATAGGTAAATAGACAGATAGAAATAGATGACATATTGCGTATAAATAATTGCTACCTCCTAATATGAGGATAATTAGGGGATCATTAAGTCTGTGAATCTCAGTGCATTTAACTTGTGGGAAAATGACTTGCTGCAGGGAAGTGTACAAATCCAAATCAGCATTTCCCCCTGACAGGGAAAGATTGTAGAGAGGGCAGCGGGTCTGAGACTGGCATTCCAAATAGAGATAAGACAGGCCAACACTGGGGGGCAGTACAGAGGGCATCAGTGGGTATCAGTACAGTGTCAAGCACTGGGTATCAGTACACAGGACAGTGATAGGTATCAGTACACAGGACAGTGATAGGTATCAGTACACAGGACAGAGCTGGGTATCAGTACACAGGGCAGAGCTGGGTATCGGTACACAGGACAGTGATGGGTATCAGTACACAGGACAGTGATGGGTATCAGTACACAGGACAGTGATAGGTATCAGTACACAGGACAGTGATAGGTATCAGTACACAGGACAGTGATAGGTATCAGTACACAGGACAGAGCTGGGTATCAGTACACAGGACAGAGCTGGGTATCAGTACACAGGACAGTGATAGGTATCAGTACACAGGACAGTGATAGGTATCAGTACACAGGACAGTGATAGGTATCAGTACACAGGACAGTGCTGGGTATCAGTACACAGGACAGAGCTGGGTATCAGTACACAGGACAGAGCTGGGTATCAGTACACAGGACAGAGCTGGGTATCAGTACACAGGACAGAGCTGGGTATCAGTACACAGGACAGTGATAGGTATCAGTACACAGGACAGTGATAGGTATCAGTACACAGGACAGTGATAGGTATCAGTACACAGGACAGAGCTGGGTATCAGTACACAGGACAGAGCTGGGTATCAGTACACAGGACAGAGCTGGGTATCAGTACACAGGACAGTGATAGGTATCAGTACACAGGACAGTGATAGGTATCAGTACACAGGACAGAGCTGGGTATCAGTACACAGGACAGTGATAGGTATCAGTACACAGGACAGTGATAGGTATCAGTACACAGGACAGTGATAGGTATCAGTACACAGGACAGAGCTGGGTATCAGTACACAGGACAGAGCTGGCTATCAGTACACAGGACAGTGATAGGTATCAGTACACAGGACAGTGATAGGTATCAGTACACAGGACAGTGATAGGTATCAGTACACAGGACAGAGCTGGGTATCAGTACACAGGACAGTGATAGGTATCAGTACACAAGACAGAGCTGGGTATCAGTACACAGGACAGTGATAGGTATCAGTACACAGGACAGTGATAGGTATCAGTACACAAGACAGAGCTGGGTATCAGTACACAGGACAGTGATAGGTATCAGTACACAGGACAGTGATAGGTATCAGTACACAGGACAGTGATAGGTATCAGTACACAGGACAGTGATAGGTATCAGTACACAGGACAGTGATAGGTATCAGTACACAGGACAGAGCTGGGTATCAGTACACAGGACAGTGATAGGTATCAGTACACAGGACAGTGATAGGTATCAGTACACAAGACAGAGCTGGGGTATCAGTACACAGGACAGTGATAGGTATCAGTACACAGGACAGTGATAGGTATCAGTACACAGGACAGTGATAGGTATCAGTACACAGGACAGTGATAGGTATCAGTACACAGGGCAGAGCTGGGTATCGGTACACAGGACAGTGATAGGTATCAGTACACAGGACAGTGATGGGTATCAGTACACAGGACAGTGATAGGTATCAGTACACAGGACAGTGATAGGTATCAGTACACAGGACAGTGATAGGTATCAGTACACAGGACAGTGATAGGTATCAGTACACAGGACAGGGATAGGTATCAGTACACAGGACAGAGCTGGGTATCAGTACACAGGACAGAGCTGGCTATCAGTACACAGGACAGTGATAGGTATCAGTACACAGGACAGTGATAGGTATCAGTACACAGGACAGTGATAGGTATCAGTACACAGGACAGAGCTGGGTATCAGTACACAGGACAGTGATAGGTATCAGTACACAGGACAGAGCTGGGTATCAGTACACAGGACAGTGATAGGTATCAGTACACAGGACAGTGATAGGTATCAGTACACAGGACAGTGATAGGTATCAGTACACAGGACAGTGATAGGTATCAGTACACAGGACAGTGATAGGTATCAGTACACAGGACAGTGATAGGTATCAGTACACAGGACAGTGCTGGGTATCAGTACACAGGACATCGCTGGGTATCAGTACACAGGACAGTGATAGGTATCAGTACACAGGACAGTGATAGGTATCAGTACACAGGACAGTGATGGGTATCAGTACACAGGACAGAGCTGGGTATCAGTACACAGGACAGTGATAGGTATCAGTACACAGGACAGTGATAGGTATCAGTACACAGGACAGTGATAGGTATCAGTACACAGGACAGTGATAGGTATCAGTACACAGGACAGTGATAGGTATCAGTACACAGGACAGTGATAGGTATCAGTACACAGGGCAGTGATAGGTATCAGTACACAGGACAGTGATAGGTATCAGTACACAGGACAGAGGTGGGTATCAGTACACAGGACAGAGCTGGGTATTAGTACACAGGACAGTGATAGGTATCAGTACACAGGACAGTGATAGGTATCAGTACACAGGACAGTGATAGGTATCAGTACACAGGACAGAGCTGGGTATCAGTACACAGGACAGTGATAGGTATCAGTACACAGGACAGTGATGGGTATCGGTACACAGGACAGTGATAGGTATAAGTACACAGGACAGTGATAGGTATCAGTACACAGGACAGTGATAGGTATCAGTACACAGGACAGAGCTGGGTATCAGTACACAGGACAGAGCTGGGTATCAGTACACAGGACAGTGCTGGGTATCAGTACACAGGACAGTGATAGGTATCAGTACACAGGACAGTGCTGGGTATCAGTACACAGGACAGTGATAGGTATCAGTACACAGGACAGAGCTGGGTATCAGTACACAGGACAGTGATAGGTATCAGTACACAGGACAGAGCTGGGTATCAGTACACAGGACAGTGATAGGTATCAGTACACAGGACAGTGATAGGTATCAGTACACAGGACAGAGCTGGGTATCAGTACACAGGACAGTGATAGGTATCAGTACACAGGACAGTGATAGGTATCAGTACACAGGACAGAGCTGGGTATCAGTACACAGGACAGTGATAGGTATCAGTACACAGGACAGAGCTGGGTATCAGTACACAGGACAGTGATAGGTATCAGTACACAGGACAGTGATAGGTATCAGTACACAGGACAGAGCTGGGTATCAGTACACAGGACAGTGATAGGTATCAGTACACAGGACAGTGATAGGTATCAGTACACAGGACAGAGCTGGGTATCAGTACACAGGACAGTGATAGGTATCAGTACACAGGACAGAGCTGGGTATCAGTACACAGGACAGTGATAGGTATCAGTACACAGGACAGAGCTGGGTATCAGTACACAGGACAGTGATAGGTATCAGTACACAGGACAGTGATAGGTATCAGTACACAGGACAGTGATAGGTATCAGTACACAGGACAGTGATAGGTATCAGTACACAGGACAGTGATAGGTATCAGTACACAGGACAGTGATAGGTATCAGTACACAGGACAGTGATAGGTATCAGTACACAGGACAGTGATAGGTATCAGTACACAGGACAGTGATAGGTATCAGTACACAGGACAGTGATAGGTATCAGTACACAGGACAGAGCTGGGTATCAGTACACAGGACAGTGATAGGTATCAGTACACAGGACAGTGATAGGTATCAGTACACAGGACAGTGATAGGTATCAGTACACAGGACAGTGATAGGTATCAGTACACAGGACAGTGATAGGTATCAGTACACAGGACAGTGATAGTTATCAGTACACAGGACAGTGATAGGTATCAGTACACAGGACAGTGATAGGTATCAGTACACAGGACAGTGATAGGTATCAGTACACAGGACAGTGATAGGTATCAGTACACAGGACAGTGATAGGTATCGGTACACAGGACAGTGATAGGTATCAGTACACAGGACAGTGATGGGTATCAGTACACAGGACAGTGATAGGTATCAGTACACAGGACAGTGATAGGTATCGGTACACAGGACAGTGATAGGTATCAGTACACAGGACAGTGATAGGTATCAGTACACAGGACAGTGATAGGTATCAGTACACAGGACAGTGATAGGTATCAGTACACAGGACAGTGATAGGTATCAGTACACAGGACAGAGCTGGGTATCAGTACACAGGACAGTGATAGGTATCAGTACACAGGACAGTGATAGGTATCGGTACACAGGACAGTGATAGGTATCAGTACACAGGACAGTGATAGGTATCAGTACACAGGACAGTGATAGGTATCAGTACACAGGACAGAGCTGGGTATCAGTACACAGGACAGTGATAGGTATCAGTACACAGGACAGAGCTGGGTATCAGTACACAGGACAGTGATAGGTATCAGTACACAGGACAGAGCTGGGTATCAGTACACAGGACAGTGATAGGTATCAGTACACAGGACAGAGCTGGGTATCAGTACACAGGACAGTGATAGGTATCAGTACACAGGACAGTGATAGGTATCAGTACACAGGACAGTGATAGGTATCAGTACACAGGACAGTGATAGGTATCAGTACACAGGACAGTGATAGGTATCAGTACACAGGACAGAGCTGGGTATCAGTACACAGGACAGTGATAGGTATCAGTACACAGGACAGTGATAGGTATCAGTACACAGGACAGAGCTGGGTATCAGTACACAGGACAGTGATAGGTATCAGTACACAGGACAGTGATAGGTATCAGTACACAGAACAGTGATAGGTATCAGTACACAGGACAGTGATAGGTATCAGTACACAGGACAGAGCTGGGTATCAGTACACAGGACAGTGATAGGTATCAGTACACAGGACAGTGATAGGTATCAGTACACAGGACAGAGCTGGGTATCAGTACACAGGACAGTGATAGGTATCAGTACACAGGACAGTGATAGGTATCAGTACACAGGACAGTGATAGGTATCAGTACACAGGACAGAGCTGGGTATCAGTACACAGGACAGTGATAGGTATCAGTACACAGGACAGTGATAGGTATCAGTACACAGGACAGTGATAGGTATCAGTACACAGGACAGTGATAGGTATCAGTACACAGGACAGTGATGGGTATCAGTACACAGGACAGTGATAGGTATCAGTACACAGGACAGTGATAGGTATCAGTACACAGGACAGTGATAGGTATCAGTACACAGGACAGAGCTGGGTATCAGTACACAGGACAGAGGTGGGTATCAGTACACAGGACAGTGATAGGTATCAGTACACAGGACAGTGATAGGTATCAGTACACAGGACAGTGATAGGTATCAGTACACAGGACAGTGATATGTATCAGTACACAGGACAGTGATAGGTATCAGTACACAGGACAGTGATAGGTATCAGTACACAGGACAGTGATAGGTATCAGTACACAGGACAGTGATAGGTATCAGTACACAGGACAGTGATAGGTATCAGTACACAGGACAGAGGTGGGTATCAGTACACAGGACAGAGCTGGGTATCAGTACACAGGACAGTGATAGGTATCAGTACACAGGACAGTGATAGGTATCAGTACACAGGACAGTGATAGGTATCAGTACACAGGACAGTGATAGGTATCAGTACACAGGACAGTGATAGGTATCAGTACACAGGACAGTGATAGGTATCAGTACACAGGACAGAGCTGGGTATCAGTACACAGGACAGTGATAGGTATCAGTACACAGGACAGTGATAGGTATCAGTACACAGGACAGAGCTGGGTATCAGTACACAGGACAGTGATAGGTATCAGTACACAGGACAGTGATAGGTATCAGTACACAGGACAGAGCTGGGTATCAGTACACAGGACAGAGCTGGGTATCAGTACACAGGACAGTGATAGGTATCAGTACACAGGACAGAGCTGGGTATCAGTACACAGGACAGTGATAGGTATCAGTACACAGGACAGTGATAGGTATCAGTACACAGGACAGTGATAGGTATCAGTACACAGGACAGAGCTGGTATCAGTACACAGGACAGAGCTGGGTATCAGTACACAGGACAGTGATAGGTATCAGTACACAGGACAGTGATAGGTATCAGTACACAGGACAGGGATAGGTATCAGTACACAGGACAGTGATAGGTATCAGTACACAGGACAGTGATAGGTATCAGTACACAGGACAGTGATAGGTATCAGTACACAGGACAGTGATAGGTATCAGTACACAGGACAGTGATAGGTATCAGTACACAGGACAGTGATAGGTATCAGTACACAGGACAGTGATAGGTATCAGTACACAGGACAGAGCTGGGTATCAGTACACAGGACAGTGATAGGTATCAGTACACAGGACAGTGATAGGTATCAGTACACAGGACAGAGCTGGGTATCAGTACACAGGACAGTGCTGGGTATCAGTACACAGGACAGAGCTGGGTATCGGTACATAGGACAGAGCTGGGTATCAGTACACAGGACAGAGCTGGGTATCAGTACACAGGACAGTGATAGGTATCAGTACACAGGACAGAGCTGGGTATCAGTACACAGGACAGAGCTGGGTATCGGTACACAGGACAGTGATAGGTATCAGTACACAGGACAGTGATAGGTATCAGTACACAGGACAGAGCTGGGTATCAGTACACAGGACAGTGATAGGTATCAGTACACAGGACAGAGCTGGGTATCAGTACACAGGACAGTGATAGGTATCGGTACACAGGACAGTGATAGGTATCAGTACACAGGACAGAGCTGGGTATCAGTACACAGGACAGTGATAGGTATCAGTACACAGGACAGTGATAGGTATCAGTACACAGGACAGTGATAGGTATCAGTACACAGGACAGTGCTGGGTATCAGTACACAGGACAGTGATAGGTATCAGTACACAGGACAGAGCTGGGTATCAGTACACAGGACAGTGATAGGTATCAGTACACAGGACAGAGCTGGGTATCAGTACACAGGACAGTGATAGGTATCAGTACACAGGACAGTGATAGGTATCAGTACACAGGACAGAGCTGGGTATCAGTACACAGGACAGTGATAGGTATCAGTACACAGGACAGTGATAGGTATCAGTACACAGGACAGAGCTGGGTATCAGTACACAGGACAGTGATAGGTATCAGTACACAGGACAGAGCTGGGTATCAGTACACAGGACAGTGATAGGTATCAGTACACAGGACAGTGATAGGTATCAGTACACAGGACAGTGATAGGTATCAGTACACAGGACAGTGATAGGTATCAGTACACAGGACAGTGATAGGTATCAGTACACAGGACAGAGCTGGGTATCAGTACACAGGACAGTGATAGGTATCAGTACACAGGACAGTGATAGGTATCAGTACACAGGACAGTGATAGGTATCAGTACACAGGACAGTGATAGGTATCAGTACACAGGACAGTGATAGGTATCAGTACACAGGACAGTGATAGGTATCAGTACACAGGACAGTGATAGGTATCAGTACACAGGACAGAGCTGGGTATCGGTACACAGGACAGTGATAGGTATCGGTACACAGGACAGTGATAGGTATCAGTACACAGGACAGTGATAGGTATCAGTACACAGGACAGTGATAGGTATCAGTACACAGGACAGTGATAGGTATCAGTACACAGGACAGAGCTGGGTATCAGTACACAGGACAGTGATAGGTATCAGTACACAGGACAGTGATAGGTATCAGTACACAGGACAGTGATAGGTATCAGTACACAGGACAGAGCTGGGTATCGGTACACAGGACAGTGATAGGTATCAGTACACAGGACAGAGCTGGGTATCAGTACACAGGACAGTGATAGGTATCAGTACACAGGACAGTGATAGGTATCAGTACACAGGACAGTGATAGGTATCAGTACACAGGACAGTGATAGGTATCAGTACACAGGACAGTGATAGGTATCAGTACACAGGACAGTGATAGGTATCAGTACACAGGACAGAGCTGGGTATCAGTACACAGGACAGTGATAGGTATCAGTACACAGGACAGTGATAGGTATCAGTACACAGGACAGTGATAGGTATCAGTACACAGGACAGTGATAGGTATCAGTACACAGGACAGTGATAGGTATCAGTACACAGGACAGTGATAGGTATCAGTACACAGGACAGTGATAGGTATCAGTACACAGGACAGTGATAGGTATCAGTACACAGGACAGTGATAGGTATCAGTACACAGGACAGTGATAGGTATCAGTACACAGGACAGTGATAGGTATCGGTACACATGACAGAGCTGGGTATCAGTACACAGGACAGTGATAGGTATCAGTACACAGGACAGTGATAGGTATCAGTACACAGGACAGTGATAGGTATCAGTACACAGGACAGTGATAGGTATCAGTACACAGGACAGTGATAGGTATCAGTACACAGGACAGAGCTGGGTATCAGTACACAGGACAGTGATAGGTATCAGTACACAGGACAGAGCTGGGTATCAGTACACAGGACAGTGATAGGTATCAGTACACAAGACAGAGCTGGGTATCAGTACACAGGACAGTGATAGGTATCAGTACACAGGACAGAGCTGGGTATCAGTACACAGGACAGTGATAGGTATCAGTACACAGGACAGTGATAGGTATCAGTACACAGGACAGAGCTGGGTATCAGTACACAGGACAGTGATAGGTATCAGTACACAGGACAGTGATAGGTATCAGTACACAGGACAGAGCTGGGTATCAGTACACAGGACAGAGCTGGGTATCAGTACACAGGACAGTGATAGGTATCGGTACACAGGACAGTGATAGGTATCAGTACACAGGACAGTGATAGGTATCAGTACACAGGACAGAGCTGGGTATCAGTACACAGGACAGTGATAGGTATCAGTACACAGGACAGTGATAGGTATCAGTACACAGGACAGAGCTGGGTATCAGTACACAGGACAGTGATAGGTATCAGTACACAGGACAGTGATAGGTATCAGTACACAGGACAGTGATAGGTATCAGTACACAGGACAGAGCTGGGTATCAGTACACAGGACAGAGCTGGGTATCAGTACACAGGACAGTGATAGGTATCAGTACACAGGACAGAGCTGGGTATCAGTACACAGGACAGTGATAGGTATCAGTACACAGGACAGTGATAGGTATCAGTACACAGGACAGTGATAGGTATCAGTACACAGGACAGTGATAGGTATCAGTACACAGGACAGAGCTGGGTATCAGTACACACAGGACAGTGATAGGTATCAGTACACAGGACAGTGATAGGTATCAGTACACAGGACAGAGCTGGGTATCAGTACACAGGACAGTGATAGGTATCAGTACACAGGACAGTGATAGGTATCAGTACACAGGACAGTGATAGGTATCAGTACACAGGACAGTGATAGGTATCAGTACACAGGACAGTGATAGGTATCAGTACACAGGACAGAGCTGGGTATCAGTACACAGGACAGTGATAGGTATCAGTACACAGGACAGTGATAGGTATCAGTACACAGGACAGTGAAAGGTATCAGTACACAGGACAGTGATAGGTATCAGTACACAGGACAGTGATAGGTATCAGTACACAGGACAGTGATAGGTATCAGTACACAGGACAGTGATAGGTATCAGTACACAGGACAGTGATAGGTATCAGTACACAGGACAGTGATAGGTATCAGTACACAGGACAGAGGTGGGTATCAGTACACAGGACAGAGCTGGGTATCAGTACACAGGACAGAGGTGGGTATCAGTACACAGGACAGAGCTGGGTATCAGTACACAGGACAGTGATAGGTATCAGTACACAGGACAGTGATAGGTATCAGTACACAGGACAGTGATAGGTATCAGTACACAGGACAGAGCTGGGTATCAGTACACAGGACAGTGATAGGTATCAGTACACAGGACAGAGCTGGGTATCAGTACACAGGACAGTGATAGGTATCAGTACACAGGACAGTGATAGGTATCAGTACACAGGACAGAGCTGGGTATCAGTACACAGGACAGTGATAGGTATCAGTACACAGGACAGTGATAGGTATCAGTACACAGGACAGAGCTGGGTATCAGTACACAGGACAGTGATAGGTATCAGTACACAGGACAGAGCTGGGTATCAGTACACAGGACAGTGATAGGTATCAGTACACAGGACAGTGATAGGTATCAGTACACAGGACAGTGATAGGTATCAGTACACAGGACAGTGATAGGTATCAGTACACAGGACAGTGATAGGTATCAGTACACAGGACAGAGCTGGGTATCAGTACACAGGACAGTGATAGGTATCAGTACACAGGACAGTGATAGGTATCAGTACACAGGACAGTGATAGGTATCAGTACACAGGACAGTGATAGGTATCAGTACACAGGACAGTGATAGGTATCAGTACACAGGACAGTGATAGGTATCAGTACACAGGACAGTGATAGGTATCAGTACACAGGACAGTGATAGGTATCAGTACACAGGACAGAGCTGGGTATCGGTACACAGGACAGTGATAGGTATCGGTACACAGGACAGTGATAGGTATCAGTACACAGGACAGTGATAGGTATCAGTACACAGGACAGTGATAGGTATCAGTACACAGGACAGTGATAGGTATCAGTACACAGGACAGAGCTGGGTATCAGTACACAGGACAGTGATAGGTATCAGTACACAGGACAGTGATAGGTATCAGTACACAGGACAGTGATAGGTATCAGTACACAGGACAGAGCTGGGTATCGGTACACAGGACAGTGATAGGTATCAGTACACAGGACAGAGCTGGGTATCAGTACACAGGACAGTGATAGGTATCAGTACACAGGACAGTGATAGGTATCAGTACACAGGACAGTGATAGGTATCAGTACACAGGACAGTGATAGGTATCAGTACACAGGACAGTGATAGGTATCAGTACACAGGACAGTGATAGGTATCAGTACACAGGACAGAGCTGGGTATCAGTACACAGGACAGTGATAGGTATCAGTACACAGGACAGTGATAGGTATCAGTACACAGGACAGTGATAGGTATCAGTACACAGGACAGTGATAGGTATCAGTACACAGGACAGTGATAGGTATCAGTACACAGGACAGTGATAGGTATCAGTACACAGGACAGTGATAGGTATCAGTACACAGGACAGTGATAGGTATCAGTACACAGGACAGTGATAGGTATCAGTACACAGGACAGTGATAGGTATCAGTACACAGGACAGTGATAGGTATCGGTACACATGACAGAGCTGGGTATCAGTACACAGGACAGTGATAGGTATCAGTACACAGGACAGTGATAGGTATCAGTACACAA
>JBBDGT010000289.1:0-66227 GCA_037306005.1 Rhinophrynus dorsalis | reverse complement strand
TAAGGACTGCATGAGCAGTAATCCCCCTTCCTGAATTTATGGAAAGAAAGAATATATAATAATATATATATATATATATATATATATATATATATATATATATATATATATAAAAATATATATATATATATATTAGATAATAGAAATGAACTGTCTGTACTCATTTCAGTTCATCTAGAGATAAAAGCCCTGTGATTATGTGCAGTAATCCTGTCTCTTCTTGGGGTTATGTAAAGGAAATATGTATAGAATAGAAATTAATCTTCCCCTTCCTGGGTTTATGGAAAGGACTTATATTATTATAAAAATGTACTATTTGCGATATCAGTTCATCTAGAGATAAAAGGCACAGGGAGCATATGCAGTAATCCTATCTCTTCTTCTGTTTATGTCAAGAAAGAGTATATATAATAGAAGTGATTTGTTTTGTGCACAGTTAGTATGTGCAGTAATCCTGCTCATCTTGGGGTTATGGAAAGGAAGTGTATATAAAATAGAAGAGCACAGTCAGTGCACATTTCAGTTCATCTAGACATAAAAGCACAGTCAGTGCACATTTCAGTTCATCTAGAGATAAAAGCACAGTCAGTGCACATTTCAGTTCATCTAGAGATAAAAGCACAGTCAGTGCACATTTCAGTTCATCTAGAGATAAAAGCACAGTCAGTGCACATTTCAGTTCATCTAGAGATAAAAGCACAGTCAGTGCACATTTCAGTTCATCTAGAGATAAAAAGCACAGTCAGTGCACATTTCAGTTTATCTAGAGATAAAAGCACAGTCAGTGCACATTTCAGTTCATCTAGAGATAAAAGCACAGTCAGTGCACATTTCAGTTTATCTAGAGATAAAAGCACAGTCAGTGCACATTTCAGTTCATCTAGAGATAAAAGCACAGTCAGTGCACATTTCAGTTCATCTAGAGATAAAAGCCCAGGTAGAATGTACAGTAATCCTATCTCTTCTTAGGGTTATGGAAAGGAAATGTATATAAAATAGAAAAGCACAGTCAGTGAACATTTCAGTCCATCTAGAGATAAAAGCACAGTCAGTGCACATTTCAGTTCATCTAGAGATAAAAGCACAGTCAGTGCACATTTCAGTTCATCTAGAGATAAGAGCACAGTCAGTGCACATTTCAGTCCATCTAGAGATAAAAGCACAGTCAGTGCACATTTCAGTTCATCTAGAGATAAAAGCACAGTCAGTGAACATTTCAGTCCATCTAGAGATAAAAGCACAGTCAGTGCACATTTCAGTTCATCTAGAGATAAAAGCACAGTCAGTACACATTTCAGTTCATCTAGAGATAAGAGCACAGTCAGTGCACATTTCAGTCCATCTAGAGATAAAAGCCCAGGTAGTATGTACAGTAAATCCTGTCTCTTCTTGGGGTTATGGAAAGGAAGTGTATATAAAATAGAAAAGCACAGTCAGTGCACATTTCAGTTCATCTAGAGATAAAAGCACAGTCAGTGCACATTTCAGTTCATCTAGAGATAAAAGCACAGTCAGTGCACATTTCAGTTCATCTAGAGATAAAAGCACAATCAGTGCACATTTCAGTTCATCTAGAGATAAGAGCACAGTCAGTGCACATTTCAGTCCATCTAGAGATAAAAGCCCAGGTAGTAGTACAGTAATCCTGCTCTTCTTGGGGTTATGGAAGGAAGTGTATATAAAATAGAAAAGCACAGTCAGTGCACATTTCAGTTCATCTAGAGATAAAAGCACAGTCAGTGCACATTTCAGTTCATCTAGAGATAAAAGCACAGTCAGTGCACATTTCAGTTTATCTAGAGATAAAAGCCACAATCAGTGCACATTTCAGTTCATCTAGAGATAAGAGCACAGTCAGTGCACATTTCAGTCCATCTAGAGATAAAAGCACAGTCAGTGCACATTTTAGTTCATCTAGAGATAAAAGCCCAGGTAGTATGTGCAGTAATCCTATCTCTTCTTGGGGTCATGGAAAGGAAGTGTATATAAAATAGAAAAGCAGAGTCAGTGAACATTTCAGTCCATCTAGAGATAAAAGCACAGTCAGTGCACATTTCAGTTCATCTAGAGATAAAAGCCCAGGTAGTATGTGCAGTAATCCTATCTCTTCTTGGGGTCATGGAAAGGAAGTGTATATAAAATAGAAAAGCACAGTCAGTGCACATATCAGTTCATCTAGAGATAAAAGCACAGTCAGTGCACATTTCAGTCCATCTAGAGATAAAAGCACAGTCAGTGCACATTTCAGTTCATCTAGAGATAAAAGCACAGTCAGTGCACATTTCAGTTCATCTAGAGATAAAAGCACAGTCAGTGCACATTTCAGTTCATCTAGAGATAAAAAGCACAGTCAGTACACATTTCAGTTCATCTAGAGATAATAGCACAGTCAGTGCACATTTCAGTTCATCTAGAGATAAAAGCACAGTCAGTACACATTTCAGTTCATCTAGAGATAAAAGCACAGTCAGTGCACATTTCAGTTCATCTAGAGATAAAAGCCCAGGTAGTATGTGCAGTAATCCTATCTCTCCTTGGGGTCATGGAAAGGAAGTGTATATAAAATAGAAAAGCACAGTCAGTGAACATTTCAGTCCATCTAGAGATAAAAGCACAGTCAGTGCACATTTCAGTTCATCTAGAGATAAAAGCCCAGGTAGTATGTGCAGTAATCCTATCTCTTCTTGGGGTCATGGAAAGGAAGTGTATATAAAATAGAAAAGCACAGTCAGTGCACATTTCAGACCATCTAGAGATAAAAGCACAGTCAGTGCACATTTCAGTCCATCTAGAATATAAAAGCACAGTCAGTGCACATTTCAGTTTATCTAGAGATAAAAGCCCAGGTAGTATGTGCAGTAATCCTATCTCTTCTTGGGGTTATGGAAAGGAAGTGTATATAAAATAGAAAAGCACCAGTCAGTGAACATTTCAGTCCATCTAGAGATAAAAGCCCAGTCAGTGCACATTTCAGTTCATCTAGAGATAAAAAGCCCAGTCAGTGCACATTTCAGTTCATCTAGAGATAAAAGCACAGTCAGTGCACATTTCAGTTCATCTAGAGATAAAAGCACAGTCAGTGCACATTTCAGTCCATCTAGAGATAAAAGCACAATCAGTGCACATTTCAGTTCATCTAGAGATAAGAGCACAGTCAGTACACATTTCAGTCCATCTAGAGATAAAAGCACAGTCAGTGCACATTTCAGTTCATCTAGAGATAAAAGCCCAGGTAGTATGTGCAGTAATCCTATCTCTTCTTGGGATCATGGAAAGGAAGTGTATATAAAATAGAAAAGCACAGTCAGCAGTGAACATTTCAGTCCATCTAGAGATAAAAAGCACAGTCAGTGCACATTTCAGGTTCATCTAGAGATAAAAGCCCAGGTAGTATGTGCAGTAATCCTATCTCTTCTTAGGGGTCATGGAAAGGAAGTGTAATATAAAATAGAAAAGCACAGTCAGTGCACATTTCAGTTCATCTAGAGATAAAAGCACAGTCAGTGCACATTTCAGTCCATCTAGAGATAAAAGCACAGTCAGTGCACATTTCAGTTCATCTAGAGATAAAAGCACAGTCAGTGCACATTTCAGTTCATCTAGAGATAAGAGCACAATCAGTGGCACATTTCAGTCCATCTAGAGATAAAAGCACAGTCAGTGCACATTTTCAGTTCATCTAGAGATAAAAGCACAGTCAGTGAACATTTCAGTCCATCTAGAGATAAAAGCACAGTCAGTGCACATTTCAAGTTCATCTAGAGATAAAAGCACAGTCAGTACACATTTCAGTTCATCTAGAGATAAGAGCACAGTCAGTGCACATTTCAGTCCATCTAGAGATAAAAGCCCAGGTAGTATGTACAGTAATCCTATCTCTTCTTGGGGTTATGGAAAGGAAGTGTATATAAATAGAAAAGCACAGTCAGTGCACATTTCAGTTCATCTTAGAGATAAAAGCACAGTCAGTGCACATTTCAGTTCATCTAGAGATAAAAGCACAGTCAGTGCACATTTCAGTTCATCTAGAGATAAAAGCACAATCAGTGCACATTTCAGCAGTTCATCTAGAGATAAGAGCACAGTCAGTGCACATTTCAGTCCATCTAGAGATAAAAGCCCAGGTAGTATGTACAGTAATCCTGCTCTTCTTGGGGTTATGGAAAGGAAGTGTATATAAAATAGAAAAGCACAGTCAGTGCACATTTCAGTTCATCTAGAGATAAAAGCACAGTCAGTGCACATTTCAGTTCATCTAGAGATAAAAGCACAGTCAGTGCACATTTCAGTTTATCTAGAGATAAAAGCACAATCAGTGCACATTTCAGTTCATCTAGAGATAAGAGCACAGTCAGTGCACATTTCAGTCCATCTAGAGATAAAAGCACAGTCAGTGCACATTTTAGTTCATCTAGAGATAAAAGCCCAGGTAGTATGTGCAGTAATCCTATCTCTTCTTGGGGTCATGGAAAGGAAGTGTATATAAAATAGAAAAAGCAGAGTCAGTGAACATTTCAGTCCATCTAGAGATAAAAAGCACAGTCAGTGCACATTTCAGTTCATCTAGAGATAAAAGCCCAGGTAGTATGTGCAGTAATCCTATCTCTTCTTGGGGTCATGGAAAGGAAGTGTATATAAAAATAGAAAAGCACAGTCAGTGCACATTTCAGTTCATCTAGAGATAAAAGCACAGTCAGTGCACATTTCAGTCCATCTAGAGATAAAAGCACAGTCAGTGCACATTTCAGTTCATCTAGAGATAAAAGCACAGTCAGTGCACATTTCAGTTCATCTAGAGATAAAAGCACAGTCAGTGCACATTTCAGTTCATCTAGAGATAAAAGCACAGTCAGTACACATTTCAGTTCATCTAGAGATAATAGCACAGTCAGTGCACATTTCAGTTCATCTAGAGATAAAAGCACAGTCAGTACACATTTCAGTTCATCTAGAGATAAAAGCACAGTCAGTGCACATTTCAGTTCATCTAGAGATAAAAGCCCAGGTAGTATGTGCAGTAATCCTATCTCTCCTTGGGGTCATGGAAAGGAAGTGTATATAAAATAGAAAAGCACAGTCAGTGAACATTTCAGTCCATCTAGAGATAAAAGCACAGTCAGTGCACATTTCAGTTCATCTAGAGATAAAAGCCCAGGTAGTATGTGCAGTAATCCTATCTCTTCTTGGGTCATGGAAAGGAAGTGTATATAAAATAGAAAAGCACAGTCAGTGCACATTTCTGTCCATCTAGAGATAAAAGCACAGTCAGTGCACATTTCAGTCCATCTAGAAATAAAAGCACAGTCAGTGCACATTTCAGTTTATCTAGAGATAAAAGCCCCAGGTAGTATGTGCAGTAATCCTATCTCTTCTTGGGGTTATGGAAAGGAAGTGTATATAAAATAGAAAAGCACAGTCAGTGAACATTCTTCAGTCATCTAGAGATAAAAGCCCAGTCAGTGCACATTTCAGTTCATCTAGAGATAAAAGCCCAGTCAGTGCACATTTCAGTTCATCTAGAGATAAAAGCACAGTCAGTTGCACATTCAGTTCATCTAGAGATAAAAAGCACAGTCAGTGCACATTTCAGTTCATCTAGAGATAAAAGCACAGTCAGTGCACATTTCAGTCCATCTAGAGATAAAAGCACAATCAGTGCACATTTCAGTTCATCTAGAGATAAGAGCACAGTCAGTACACATTTCAGTCCATCTAGAGATAAAAGCACAGTCAGTGCACATTTCAGTTCATCTAGAGATAAAAGCCCAGGTAGTATGTGCAGTAATCCTATCTCTTCTTGGATCATGGAAAGGAAGTGTATATAAAATAGAAAAGCACAGTCAGTGAACATTTCAGTCCATCTAGAGATAAAAGCACAGTCAGTGCACATTTCAGTTCATCTAGAGATAAAAGCCCAGGTAGTATGTGCAGTAATCCTATCTCTTCTTGGGATCATGGAAAGGAAGTGTATATAAAATAGACAAAGCACAGTCAGTGAACATTTCAGTCCATCTAGAGATAAAAGCACAGTCAGTGCACATTTCAGTTCATCTAGAGATAAAAGCCCCAGGTAGTATGTGCAGTAATCCTATCTCTTCTTGGGGTCATGGAAAGGAAGTGTATATAAAATAGAAAAGCACAGTCAGTGCACATTTCAGTTCATCTAGAGATAAAAGCACAGTCAGTGCACATTTCAGTCCATCTAGAGATAAAAGCACAGTCAGTGCACATTTCAGTTCATCTAGAGATAAAAGCACAGTCAGTGCACATTTCAGTTCATCTAGAGATAAAAGCACAGTCAGTGCACATTTCAGTTCATCTAGAGATAAAAGCACAGTCAGTACACATTTCAGTTCATCTAGGAGATAAAAGCACAGTCAGTGCACATTTCAGTTCATCTACAGATAAAAGCCCAGGTAGTATGTGCAGTAATCCTATCTCTCCTTGGGTCATGGAAAGGAAGTGTATATAAAATAGAAAAGCACAGTCAGTGAACATTTCAGTCCATCTAGAGATAAAAGCACAGTCCAGTGCACATTTCAGTTCATCTAGAGATAAAAGCCCAGGTAGTATGTGCAGTAATCCTATCTCTCCTTGGGGTCATGGAAAGGAAGTGTATATAAAATAGAAAAGCACAGTCAGTGAACATTTCAGTCCATCTAGAGATAAAAGCACAGTCAGTGCACATTTCAGTTCATCTAGAGATAAAAGCCCAGGTAGTATGTGCAGTAATCCTATCTCTTCTTGGGGTCATGGAAAGGAAGTGTAATATAAATAGAAAAGCACAGTCAGTGCACATTTCAGTCCATCTAGAGATAAAAGCACAGTCAGTGCACATTTCAGTTCATCTAGAGATAAAAGCACAGTCAGTGCAAATTTCAGTTCATCTAGAGATAAAAGCACAGTCAGTGCACATTTCAGTTCATCTAGAGATAAAAGCCCAGGTAGTATGTGCAGTAATCCTATCTCTTCTTGGGGTCATGGAAAGGAAGTGTATATAAAATAGAAAAGCAGAGTCAGTGAACATTTCATGTCCATCTAGAGATAAAAGCACAGTCAGTGCACATTTCAGTTCATCTAGAGATAAAAGCCAGGTAGTATGTGCAGTAATCCTATCTCTTCTTGGGGTCATGGAAAGGAAGTGTATATAAAATAGAAAAGCAGTCAGTGCACATTTCAGTCCATCTAGAGATAAAAGCACAGTCAGTGCACATTTCAGTTTATCTAGAGATTAAAAGCCCAGGTAGTATGTGCAGTAATCCTATCTCTTCTTGGGGTTATGGAAAGGAAGTGTATATAAAATAGAAAAGCACAGTCAGTGAACATTTCAGTCCATCTAGAGATAAAAGCCCAGTCAGTGCACATTTCAGTTCATCTAGAGATAAAAGCCCAGTCAGTGCACATTTTCAGTTCATCTAGAGATAAAAGCACAGTCAGTGCACATTTCAGTTCATCTAGAGATAAAAGCACAGTCAGTACACATTTCAGTTCATCTAGAGATAATAGCACAGTCAGTGCACATTTCAGTTCATCTAGAGATAAAAGCACAGTCAGTAACACATTTCAGTTCATCTAGAGATAAAAGCACAGTCAGTGCACATTTCAGTTCATCTAGAGATAAAAGCCCAGGTAGTATGTGCAGTAATCCTTTCTCTTCTTGGGGTCATGGGAAAGGAAGTGTATATAAAATAGAAAAGCACAGTCAGTGCACATTTCAGTTCATCTAGAGATAAAAGCACAGTCAGTGGCACATTTCAGTTCATCTAGAGATAAAAGCACAGTCAGTGCACATTTCAGTTCATCTAGAGATAAAAGCACAGTCAGTGCACATTTCAGTTCATCTAGAGATAAAAGCACAGTCAGTGCACATTTCAGTCCATCTAGAGATAAAAGCATAGTCAGTGCACATTTCAGTTTATCTAGAGATAAAAGCCCAGGTAGTATGTGCAGTAATCCTATCTCTTCTTGGGGTCATGGAAAGGAAGTGTATATAAAATAGAAAAGCACAGTCAGTGAACATTTCAGTCCATCTAGAGATAAAAGCCCAGTCAGTGCACATTTCAGTTCATCTAGAGATAAAAGCCCAGTCAGTGCACATTTCAGTTCAATCTAGAGATAAAAGCACAGTCAGTGCACATTTCAGTTCATCTAGAGATAAAAGCACAGTCAGTGCACATTTCAGTTCATCTAGAGAATAATAGCACAGTCAGTGCACATTTCAGTTCATCTAGAGATAAAAGCACAGTCAGTGCACATTTCAGTCCATCTAGAGATAAAAGCACAGTCAGTGCACATTTCAGTTCATCTAGGGATAAAAGCACAGTCAGTGCACATTTCAGTTCATCTAGAGATAAAAGCACAGTCAGTGCACATTTCAGTTCATCTAGAGATAAAAGCCCAGGTAGTATGTGCAGTAATCCTTTCTCTTCTTGGGGTCATGGAAAGGAAGTGTATATAAAATAGAAAACGCACAGTCAGTGCACATTTCAGTTCATCTAGAGATAAAAGCACAGTCAGTGAACATTTCAGTTCATCTAGAGATAAAAGCACAGTCAGTGCACATTTCAGTCCATCTAGAGATAAAAGCACAGTCAGTGCACATTTCAGTTCATCTAGGGATAAAAGCACAGTCTAGTGCACATTTCAGTTCATCTAGAGATAAAAGCACAGTCAGTGCACATTTCAGTTCATCTAGAGATAAAAGCCCAGGTAGTATGTGCAGTAATCCTTTCTCTTCTTGGGTCATGGAAAGGAAGTGTATATAAAATAGAAAAGCACAGTCAGTACACATTTCAGTTCATCTAGAGATAAAAGCACAGTCAGTGCACATTTCAGTTCATCTAGAGATAAAAGCCCAGGTAGTATGTGCAGTAATCCTTTCTCTTCTTGGGGTCATGGAAAGGAAGTGTATATAAAATAGAAAAGCACAGTCAGTGCACATTTCAGTTCATCTAGAGATAAAAGCACAGTCAGTGAACATTTCAGTTCATCTAGAGATAAAAGCACAGTCAGTGCACATTTCAGTTCATCTAGAGATAAAAGCCCAGGTAGTATGTGCAGTAATCCTCTTCTTGGGGTTATTGCAAGTAAACACATATAGTACTGTGCCAAAATTCTTTGGCAGGTGTGAAAAAATGCTGTAAAGTAAGAATGCTTTCAAAAACAGACATGTTAATAGTTTCTTTTTTTATCAATTAAAAAATGCATAGTGTGTGAACAGAAGAAAAATCTAAATCAAATCAATATTTGGTGTGATCACGCTTTGCCTTCAAAACACATCAGTTCCTCTAGATACACTTGTACACCAGGTTAAGGAACTCGACAGGTAGGTTGTTCCAAACATCTTGGAGAACTAACCACAATTCTGTGGCTTTAGGCCCCTCGGTTGCCTCTCTCTCTCTTCATGTAATCCTAGACAGACTTGATGATGTTGAGGGTCAGGGATCTGTGGCGGCCATATCATCAGTTCCTCTAGGGTACACTACACTCACAGTCAGGGGATTTTGTAGGCATATTAGTCAGGTGTAGGAATTAAACAATTATACCAAACAGGTGCTAATGATCAGCAGTTTAGTATATCGGTCGAATCTACAATCATTAACTGAAACAGAAAACAGCTGTGTAGGAGGAATAAAAGTGAGTGAGGAACAGCCAAACTCTGCTAACACAGTGACTTCTCTTTCCTTGAAGACGGTTTAATGTCAAAAGTCATAGACCATAGGCAAGACTGAGCACACAGCAACAAGGACACAAGGTAGTTATACAGCATCAGCAAGGTCTCTCCCAGGCAGAAATTTCAAGGCAGACAGGGGTTTCCAGATGTGCTGTCCAAGCTGTTTTGAAGAAGAACAAAGAAACAGGCAACGTTGTGGACCGTAGACACAGTGGTCGGCCAAGGAAACTTACTGCAGCAGATGAGACACATCAGGCTTACTTCCCTTCGCAATCAGAAGAGGTCCAGCAGTGACTATTACCTCATAATTGGCAGAAGACAGTGGGACCCTGGTACACCCAACTACTGGCCACAGAAATCTGGTCAGAAGTGATCTTTATGCAAGACTTGCTGCCAAAAAGCCATACCTCAGATGTGGAAACAAGGCCAAGCGACTCAATTATGCACGAAAACACAGGAACTGGGGTGCAGAAAAATGGCGGCAGGTGCTCTGGACTGAGGAGTCAAAATTTTAAATATGTGGCTGTAGTAGAAGGCAGTCTGTTCACTGTTCCTTAAAAACTGTGTGCAAGTGGACCTAGAAGAATTGATGCTGTTGTGAAGGCAAATATTGATTTGATTTGGTATGGACCCCACAGAGCCCTGATCTCAACATCATCCAGTCTGTCTGGGATCACATGAAGAGAGAGAGAGGCAACTGAGGCCAAAATCCACAGAAGAACTGCGGTTAGTTCTCCAAGATGTTTGGAACAACCTACCTGCCGAGTTCCTTACAAACTGTGTACAAGTGTACCTAGAACTGATGTGTTTTGAAGACAAATGGTGATCACACCGAATATTGATTTGATTTAGATTTTTCTTCTGTTCACACACTATGCATTTTGTTAGTTTATAAATATAAACTATTTAAGATGTTTATTATTGAAAGCATTCTTACTTTACAGCATGTTGTCACGCCTGCCTAAGACTTGTACACCGTACTGTATATGCCACAATCTGTGTCATACTGTGAGGAATGAATATGGACAATTTTGTGTCAGGATTGTTTGATGTATTGTGTACGTGGAACAAATAGTGTGTGATTAATACAGTTTACATTATACAGGAGACTTGTACATGACTATTCTAACTCCTTCTCTCTTTTTCTCTCCTTCCTTTATCCCCTTCCCACTTTTCTCCTCTCCCCATCTTCCGTTCCTCCTCTCCCCATCTTCCCTTCCTCTTCTCTCCATCTTCCCGTCCTCCTCTCCCCATCTTCCCTTCCTCTTCTCCCCATCTTCCTTTCCTCTTCTCCCCATCTTCCCTTCCTCTTCTCCCCACCTTCCCCGTCCTCACTCTCCCCATCTTCCCATCCTCTTCTCTCCATCTTCCCTTCTTCCTCTCCCCATATTCCCTTCCTCTTGTCTCCATCTTCCCGTCCTCCTCTCCCCATCTTCCCTTCCTCTTCTCTCCCCATCTTCCCTTCCTCTTCTCTCCCCATCTTCCCTTCCTCTTCTCCCCATCTTCCCTTCCTCTTCTCTCCATCTTCCCTTCCTCCCTCACCCCATCTTCCCGTTCTCTTGTCCCCATAACCCTTCCTCACTCTCCCCATCTTCCTTTCCTCTTCTCCCCATCTTCCTTTCCTCTTCTCCCCATCTTCCCTTCCTCTTATCTCCCCATCTTCCCTTCCTCTTCACCCCATCTTCCCTTCCTCCTCTCCCCATCTTCCCTTCCTCTTCTCCCCATCTTCCCTTCCTCCTCTCCCCATCTTCCCTTCCTCTTCTCTCCCCATCTTCCCTTCCTCACTCTCCCCATCTTCCCTTCCTCTTCTCTCCATCTTCCCTTCCTCTTCTCCCCATCTTCCCTTCCTCCCTCTCCCCATATTCCCTTCCTCACTCTCCCCATCTTCCCTTCCTCCTCTCCCCATCTTCCCTTCCTCTTCTCCCCATCTTCCCTTCCTCCTCTCCCCACCTTCCCTTCCTCTTCTCCCCATCTTCCCTTCCTCTTCTCCCCATCTTCCCTTCCTCTTCTCCCCACCTTCCCTTCCTCTTCTCCCCATCTTCCCTTCCTCTTCTCCCCATCTTCCCGTCCTCACTCTCCCCATCTTCCCTTCCTCTTCTCTCCCCATCTTCCCTTCCTCTTCTCTCCCCATCTTCCCTTCCTCTTCTCCCCATCTTCCCTTCCTCCTCTCCCCATCTTCCCTTCCTCTTCTCCCCATCTTCCCTTCCTCTTCTCCCCATCTTCCCGTCCTCACTCTCCATCTTCCCTTCCTCTTCTCTCCCCATCTTCCCTTCCTCACTCTCCCCATCTTCCCGTCCTCCCTCTCCCCATCTTCCTGTCCTCCCTTTCCACATCTTCCTGTCCTCAATCTCCCCATCTTCCCTTCCTCACTCTCCCCATCTTCCCTTCCTCTTCTCCCCATCTTCCCGTCCTCCCCCTCCCCATCTTCCCTTCCTCACTCTCCCCATCTTCCCTTCCTCTTCTCCCCATCTTCCCTTCCTCTTCTCCCCATCTTCCCGTCCTCACTCTCCATCTTCCCTTCCTCTTCTCTCCCCATCTTCCCGTCCTCCCTCTCCCCATCTTCCTGTCCTCCCTCTCCCCATCTTCCTGTCCTCACTCTCCCCATCTTCCCTTCCTCACTCTCCCCATCTTCCCTTCCTCACTCTCCCCATCTTCCCTTCCTCTTCTCCCCATCTTCCCGTCCTCCCCCTCCCCATCTTCCCGTCCTCCCCCTCCCCATCTTCCCTTCCTCACTCTCCCCATCTTCCCTTCCTCCCCCTCCCCATCTTCCCTTCCTCCTCTCCCCATCTTCCCTTCCTCCTCTCCCCATCTTCCCTTCCTCCTCTCCCCATCTTCCCGTCCTCCTCTCCCCATCTTCCCTTCCTCACTCTCCCCATCTTCCCTTCCTCACTCTCCCCATCTTCCTGTCCTCACTCTCCCCATCTTCCCTTCCTCTTCTCCCCATCTTCCCTTCCTCCCTCTCCCCATCTACCCGTCCTCCCTCTCCCCATCTTCCCATCCTCACTCTCCCCATCTTCCCGTCCTCTTCTCCCCATCTTCCCTTCCTCACTCTCCCCATCTTCCCTTCCTCTTCTCCCCATCTTCCTGTCCTCACTCTCCCCATCTTACCTTCCTCACTCTCCCCATCTTCCCTTCCTCTTCTCCCCATCTTCCTGTCCTCACTCTCCCCATCTTCCCTTCCTCTTCTCCCCATCTTCCCTTCCTCACTCTCCCCATCTTCCCTTCCTCACTCTCCCCATCTACCCGTCCTCCTCTCCCCATCTTCCCGTCCTCCCTCTCCCCATCTACCCGTCCTCCTCTCCCCATCTTCCCTTCCTCACTCTCCCCATCTTCCCTTCCTCCCTCTCCCCATCTTCCTGTCCTCCCTCTCCCCATCTTCCCTGTCCTCCCTCTCCCCATCTTCCCGTCCTCTTTCTCCCAATCTTCCTGTCCTCACTCTCCCCATCTTCCCTTCCTCCTCTCCCCATCTTCCCGTCCTCCCTCTCCCCATCTTCCCATCCTCACTCTCCCCATCTTCCCTTCCTCTTCTCCCCATCTTCCCGTCCTCCCTCTCCCCATCTTCCCGTCCTCCCTCTCCCCATCTTCCTGTCCTCCCTCTCCCCATCTTCCCGTCCTCTTTCTCCCAATCTTCCTGTCCTCACTCTCCCCATCTTCCCTTCCTCCTCTCCCCATCTTCCCGTCCTCCCTCTCCCCATCTTCCCATCCTCACTCTCCCCATCTTCCCTTCCTCTTCTCCCCATCTTCCCGTCCTCCCTCTCCCCATCTTCCTGTCCTCCCTCTCCCCATCTTCCTGTCCTCCCTCTCCCCATCTTCCCGTCCTCTTTCTCCCAATCTTCCTGTCCTCACTCTCCCCATCTTCCCTTCCTCCTCTCCCCATCTTCCCGTCCTCCCTCTCCCCATCTTCCCATCCTCACTCTCCCCATCTTCCCTTCCTCTTCTCCCCATCTTCCCGTCCTCTTCTCCCCATCTTCCCGTCCTCCCTCTCCCCATCTTCCCTGTCCTCCCTCTCCCCATCTTCCCTTCCTCTTCTCCCCATCTTCCCGTCCTCTTCTCCCCATCTTCCCGTCCTCCCTCTCCCCATCTTCCCTGTCCTCCCTCTCCCCATCTTCCCTTCCTCTTCTCCCCATCTTCCCTTCCTCACTCTCCCCATCTTCCCTTCCTCCTCTCCCCATCTTCCCTTCCTCACTCTCCCCATCTTCCCTTCCTCCTCTCCCCATATTCCCTTCCTCTTCTCCCCATCTTCCTGTCCTCACTCTCCCCATCTTCCCTTCCTCACTCTCCCCATCTTCCCTTCCTCTTCTCCCCATCTTCCCTTCCTCACTCTCCCCATCTTCTCCCCATCTTCCCATCCTCTTCTCCCCATCTTCCCATCCTCTTCTCCCCATCTTCCCATCCTCTTCACCCCATCTTCCCTTCCTCCTCTCCCCATATTCCCGTCCTCCTCTCCCCATCTTCCCTTCCTCTTCTCCCCATCTTCCCTTCCTCCTCTCCCCATCTTCCCTTCCTCCTCTCCCCATCTTCCCTTCCTCCTCTCCCCATCTTCCCTTCCTCACTCTCCCCATCTTCCCTTCCTCTTCTCTCCATCTTCCCGTCCTCCTCTCCCCATCTTCCCTTCCTCCTCTCCCCATCTTCCCTTCCTCCTCTCCCCATCTTCCCTTCCTCTTCTCCCCATCTTCCCTTCCTCCTCTCCCCATCTTCCTTTCCTCTTCTCCCCATCTTCCCTTCCTCTTCTCTCCATCTTCCCTTCCTCTTCTCCCCATCTTCCTTTCCTCTTCTCCCCATCTTCCCTTCCTCTTCTCCCCATCTTCCCTTCCTCTTCTCTCCATCTTCCCTTCCTCTTCTCCCCATCTTCCTTTCCTCTTCTCCCCATCTTCCCTTCCTCCTCTCCCCATCTTCCCTTCCTCCTCTCCCCATCTTCCCTTCCTCCTCTCCCCATCTTCCCTTCCTCACTCTCCCCATCTTCCCTTCCTCTTCTCCCCATCTTCCCTTCCTCTTCTCCCCATCTTCCCTTCCTCCCTCTCCCCATCTTCCCTTCCTCTTCTCCCCATCTTCCCTTCCTCTTCTCCCCATCTTCCCATCCTCCTCTCCCCATCTTCCCTTCCTCTTCTCCCCATCTTCCTTTCCTCTTCTCCCCATCTTCCCTTCCTCTTCTCTCCATCTTCCCTTCCTCTTCTCCCCATCTTCCTTTCCTCTTCTCCCCATCTTCCCTTCCTCTTCTCCCCATCTTCCCTTCCTCTTCTCTCCATCTTCCCGTCCTCCTCTCCCCATCTTCCCGTCCTCCCTCTCCCCATCTACCCGTCCTCCTCTCCCATTCTGCCTCTTCCTTTATGTCTTTGTCTCTTTTACTCTCCCTCTTTAGCGGTGGTTGAAGGAGAGAGCTTTGAAGAGGTCTACCATAAAATAAAGGGAATTATTGAGGACCTGTCAGGGCCTTACATCTGGGTACCTTCCCGTGAGAGACTTTAAAACTTGCCTCCATCTTCCACCCCACCATAGACCAGCGGAGAGGCCCCTCCCTCGGAGCTTTGTACAACTGGGGGCAATAAGGCACTCTGGAAGTTCCCTGGCCTTTACACCTCCCTCCCCAGGGTGCCTTATATCTAAAAGTGGCTAAAGACTCCCACACAGAGCAGGAGATCAAGCATTCAGTTTCTGTGTGTGTGAATGTATATATATGTATAATATATATATATATATATATATATATATATATATATATATATATATATATATATATATTTATTACAGGCACAAACAGTTACTAGAATCCTGCTTTTCTGTTTGCACCCAGCTCCTCATGGGAGTGGTTTCCTCATAACCCACCCATGCTGTGTGCAGTGGGTGTGGCTTCCTGTGGTCTCACCCTGTGCAGTGGGTGAGGCCTGGTGTATAAAGAGACTTTTAGTCCTGTTTTTTTATCTCGCTGTCTGCGTTTATCTTGTGCATGCGTCTTATACTGGAGGAGGGGGGACAGGATTCATTGACGGATACCCCTTTATCCCCCTCCCATCCTGCATACATGCCAGAAGAAACAGGGGTTGAATGGACAAAAGTGCCACAGTCGGTGGCAGAAGATTCTGGGATGTCCCAGAGTTTCTCTCTTCCTTCCTTTCTCTTTTAAAGATAAAACTTCCCACCAGAAAGGAGGGGAGAAAGGAGTGATGCTCTGCAGGGCATGTATGGGGGTTAAGGGAGTGACGCTCTGCAGAGCTATGGCAGGCAAGGGATTCCATACAGTACAGTAATAAAAAAAAAAAACTATTTTATGTGGATAAATAAAATGTTATATATTTACCTGTGACTCTCTGTGTTTCTTTATAATGTAGTTAAAGCGCGGTGCCGTGTTAGTCTGATAGAGTAAGAGATTCCTGTATTGGGTAACGATTAGATCTGGGGTGCAAGCTTTCACTGAGGCTTAATAGACAGTACATGACGGGTTATACATGCAAACAAGTCGTTTTTACATGTAAATTCCACTGGCAGTGAGTATTCTTATCAGCAGATTTACACAGACCATGAAGATAAGACATTCACTTCTAGGGGAATTTACATGTAAAATCAATTTACTTGTATGTCATGTAACCTAGTAACATAGTAAATTAGTTGAAAAAAGACACAAGTCCATCAAGTTCAACCTTCTCCTCATACCCCAGTAATTTTATAGCTTTCCTGCTTCCAATTAAGTTAGTCTTTATCAGACCTTCCTGATCAGCCTACTGATAAACAGTATAACTCTGTATGTTCCCTTTGGAAAGAAATGTATCTAATCTTCTATTAAATGTATCCATTGTATCTGCCATAACTACCTCCCTGGGCAATGAATTCCACAATTTAACAGACCTTACTGTAAAGAACCCCTTCCTCTGCTGAAGTCTAAACCTCCTTTCCTCTAATCTCAAGGGGTGTCCCCTGGTCACCTGATCAGGCCTTGGAATAAATAGCTCACCGCAGAGATCCTTGTATTGACCTCTCATATACTTGTACAATGTGATAAGGTCTCCTCTTAGTCGTCTTTTCTCTACAGTAAATAAACCAAGTTTGTTTAGTCGTTCCTCATATGTCAAGTCCTCCATTCCCTTAATTAATTTTGTTGCTCTCCGCTGTACCCTCTCTAGTTCTAGTATATCCTTTTTCAGAACCAGTGCCCAAAATTGCACTGCATACTCAAGGTGAGGTCTTACCAATGATTTGTATAATGGCAAATTGATATTATCCACTCTTGCTTCAATACCTCTTTTTATACAAGACAGGACTTTATTGTATTGTGTATTCCGCTATCATTAATATTATACCTGAAGAAGAGACCTACGTGGGCTTGAAAGCTTGCACTATAAAGCCGCTCAGTTATGAATGAATTAATAAATATATTTATTTATATAGTGCCACAAATGTACACAGCACTTTACAATTTAAGGATTTAGAAAATACAGGGTTACAGGAGCTTTGTAGAGTGAAACACTGGGTGCGAGGTCCCTGTCCGAAACCTTACAATCTAAAGTGGTAATGGGAGACATACAGACTACATAAGGGTTATAGTTGATGAGGCTGAAAAAAAATATGTGTCCATCAAGTCCAGCCTATGACATATCACCCCTGTTGATCCAGAGAAATGCTGAAAAAACCCACTGAAGCCATTTCCAATTTAGCCCCAAGTGGGTAAAAATTCCTTCCTGACTACAAATAGCAGTCAGATATTTCCCTGAATCAACATCCTATCTGCATTGAAACGTCTGTCATAATTGTCAATATTGTTCTGTGCTAGATAGGCATCCATTGCTTTTTTTTTTTTTTTGAAAGCAGTTACTGTATCTGAAAGTACAACATCCCGAGGCAAACAATTCCATAGCTTTACCATCCTTATTGCAAAAAAACCCCTCCCTTTGTTTTAGACGACAGTGCCTTTCCTCTAGTCTTAATAGATGACCTCTCATTCTTAGCTCAGCTCTTTGCGTAAATAATTCATTGGATAGTTCTTTGTATTGACCTTGAATATAAGTGTAAATGGTAATCATATCGCCCCTTACACGTCTCTTCTCTAATATAAGTGTAAATGGTATCATATCGCCCCTTACACGTCTCTTCTCTAATATAAGTGTAAATAGTAATCATATCACCCCTTACACGTCTCTTCTCTAATATAAGTGTAAATGGTAATCATATCGCCCCTTAGACGTCTCTTCTCTAATATAAGTGTAAATGGTAATCATATCACCCCTTACACGTCTCTTCTCTAATATAAGTGTAAATGGTAATCATATCACCCCTTACACGTCTCTTCTCTAATATAAGTGTAAATGGTAATCATATCACCCCTTAGACGTCTCTTCTCTAATATAAGTGTAAATGGTAATCATATCGCCCCTTAGACGTCTCTTCTCTAATATAAGTGTAAATGGTAATCATATCCCCCTTACACCTCTCTTCTCTAATATATATGTAAATGGTAATCATATCCCCCTTACACGTCTCTTCTCTAATATAAGTGTAAATGGTAATCATATCACCCCTTACACCTCTCTTCTCTAATATAAGTGTAAATGGTAATCATATCACCCCTTACACGTCTCTTCTCTAATATAAGTGTAAATGGTAATCATATCACCCCTTACACGTCTCTTCTCTAATATAAGTGTAAATGGTAATCATATCACCCCTTACACGTCTCTTCTCTAATATCAGTGTAAATGGTAATCATATCCCCCCTTACACGTCTCTTCTCTAATATAAGTGTAAATGGTAATCATATCACCCCTTACACGTCTGTTCTCTAATATAAGTGTAAATGGTAATCATATCACCCCTTAGACTTCTCTTCTCTAATGTAAACAAACCCAGTTTGGATAGTCTCTCTTTATAACTCAGATCCTCCAATCCCTTTATCAGTTTTGTTGCACATCTCTGCACTTTTTCCAGTTCAACAATGTCTTTTAAGAATGGGTGCCCAAAACTGTA
Organism: Rhinophrynus dorsalis; assembly: GCA_037306005.1. Classification (NCBI taxonomy): domain Eukaryota; kingdom Metazoa; phylum Chordata; class Amphibia; order Anura; family Rhinophrynidae; genus Rhinophrynus; species Rhinophrynus dorsalis. The sequence goes on along the minus strand of JBBDGT010000289.1, from coordinate 47,602 downwards.
CAACATATTCTAGATGAGGCCTAACCAAGGATTTATACAGAGGTAGGATAATATTCCCATCCCTTGTATCTACACTTCTTTTTATGCAGACTAGTACTGTATTTGCTCTTGCAGCAGCTGAGTGACTCTGCACACTGCTGTGAAGTCTATGGTCTATCAGTTCTCCTAAGTCTTTCTCTAATGAGGATTTCCCAAGTTGTTTCCCATTTAGAGTATATGTAGCAAGTTTGTTTCTACAGCCCAAATCCATAACCTTACATTTATCTACATTAAATGTCATCTGCCACTTTTCTGCCCATTCAAGTAGTTTATCTAAATCCTTCCGTAGGGAAAAAACACCCAGCTCTGTACGTATTTCCTTACATAGCTTAGTGTCATCAGCAAAGATTGAGACACTACTTTCAATTCCCACTTCTAAATCATTAATAAACAAATTAAAAAGCATTGGTCCCAGGACTGAACCCTGTGGCACCCCACTTACAACTTTAGACCAACATGAAAAGGTTCCATTTATACCAACTCTCTGCCATCTATCATTTAACCAGTTTTTAATCCATGTACAGATATCACCGCCCAAACCGAAGACTTTTAATGTATACAGTAACCTGTTGTGAGACTGTATACTACATCACCAGCAATTCCTTTGTCCAAATTACTACTTACCCTTTCGTAAAATTCAAGTAAGTTAGTCAGACATGATCTATTTGTATAAAATCATGCTGAAGCCTACTAATAATATTGTTGGTCTTTACATAGTTCTGAATACAGTCAGTTAGTAACTCTTCTAGTATCTTACCCACTATGGAAGTCACATAGTTCTGAATAGTGTCAGTTAGTAACCCTTCTAGTATCTTACCCACTATGGAAGTCACATAGTTCTGAATAGTGTCAGTTAGTAAACCTTCTAGTATATTACTCACTATGGAAGTCACATAGTTCTGAATACTGTCAGTTAGTAATCCTTCTAGTAACTTATCCACTATGGAAGTCACATAGTTCTGAATAGTGTCAGTTAGTAAACCTTCTAGTATATTACTCACTATGGAAGTCACATAGATCTGAATAGTGTCAGTTAGTAACCCTTCTAGTTATCTTACCCACTATGGAAGTCACATAGTTCTGAATACTGTCAGTTAGTAACCCTTCTAGTATCTTACCCACTATGGACGTCACATAGTTCTGAATAGTGTCAGTTAATAACCCTTCTAGTATCTTACCCACTATGGAAGTCACATAGTTCTGAATACTGTCAGTTAGTAACCCTTCTAGTATCTTACCCACTATGGAAGTCAAGCTCACATGTCTATAATTTCCTGGTTTGGATATTGCCCCCCTTTTGAACAATGGAACAACATCAGCTTTTCTACAATCACAGGGCACTATGTCTGATGAAAGTGAATCAATAAATATTAATTTTAATGGTCTTGCTATTATTGAACCAAGTTCCTTAAAGGGATAGTAATGTTTCATAATAAAAGCATCTCTAATTAATCATCATAGTATTTGGACTTTGGACAGTGTTATTTCAGTACTGTCAGAGTTGTACTTCAAGAGTAATTCAATGACAAAGTATCCCCCTCCCACCCCTTTTACTGATGTAACACTGCTCAACCAGAGTAGAAGGGAGGTGCCCAGGTAGATTGCAGAGAGGGACAATCTTCAAGTAAGATAAGGATAAAAACCTGAAAAGCTTGTCAAGGGGGGCAGGGCTTTCATTGTTCTCATAGGAAGAAGATTGTCCCCTTCTGTTATCTGTCTGTTCTATGGACTGCATTCCACATCTGAGAAGAGATGGCTTACACTAGGTAAAAGGGGGGCAGGGCTTTCATTGTTCTCATAGGAAGAAGATTGTCCCCTGCTGTTATCTGTCTGGTCTATGGACTGGATTCCACATCTGAGAAGAGATGGCTTACACTAGGTAAAAGGGGGGCAGGGCTTTCATTGTTCTCATAGGAAGAAGATTGTCCCCTGCTGTTATCTGTCTGGTCTATGGACTGGATTCCACATCTGAGAAGAGATGGCTTACACTAGGAAAAAGGGGCGGGAGGGGAAACTTTGCTTGTGAATATCTCATAAACCATAAAGGTTTGAGAGATAAGACATATCGTTCTTCATGTTTTTTTAATGCCTACAAAATAAAATAAAGCTAAAATGAAGTATTACTAACCCTTTAAGTGCATTTTGGTATATACCATCAGATCCAGGTGCTTTATTCACCAAAACCCTCTCCAGTCTCTTTTGGACCTTGTCCTCAGTAAGCCATGTATATGATGGAGGAAACTCTGTGTTTTTGTCTATCTGCCCATAGCCTTTCTAAATACTGAAGCAAATAATGCATTTCGGGTGTCAGCCATAGCCTAATCCTCACTAATCAATTCAAATGTCACAGCCTTAAGAGGACCAATATTATTAATATACTTGTAGCAGGGCTCAAAATTTCCAATAGCGAGTGAAAATTTAGCCCTGGCGAGTAGAAATTTAGCCCTGGTGGGTATGTTATGTGTTGCAGTGGTGAGTAACTTTTCAGGTCTGGCTAGTAGCAAAGGTCTTCAACTTTTAAGCCCTGCTTGTAGAATTGTTTAGGATTTTTCTTGCTCTCATTAGCAATATTTCCCTCATTTTCAATTTTAGCTAGCTTAATTGCTTGTTTGTAGATTTTATTATATTCTTTATATTTTTAAATGATGCATCTGACCCATTTGACAAACACTTTAGAAGCCTGTTTCTTATTTCTCATTTCCCTGCAAACCTCATTATTAAGCTACACTGGTTTCACTTTACTCCTCTTGTGCTTATTCCCCAATGGTATATATTGACAAATATAATTATCTAAGAGCATTTTAAACATATTCCATGATTCTTATGCATTTTTATCTTTGAATATTACATCCCACTGAATATCATTTAATACTGCTTTTAGCTTTGTAAAATTAGACTTTTTAAAATTGAATGTTTTAGTTAAACCTGTGCTATTGGGTTTCTCATAACAAATTTCAAAGGATACCATATTGTGGTCAATGCTGCCCTGTTCCCTTACTTGAATACAAAATTGTTTGAGATTACTAGGTCAAGCAAGTCCTCTTTTCTAGTTGGCTCCTCTACTAGTTCGGACACAAAATCATCAATAATCATACTTAGAAAAATATTTCCCTTTGTTGTGCCTGAAGTCATATTACTCCAGTCAATTTCAGAATAGTTGAAATCTCCCATTATAATCACCTTTGCTGACCTAGAAGCCTTTTACATTTAGTACTCCAAGGATTTAAGACAGAAAAGTGTAATTATACTTCAAGGGATAAGTTATGACAGAAGACGAGTTTGACTAGTGGGTGGGTGTAAAGTTGGACAGGGACGGGCAGTCACATTATCATTTTCATACATGGGAAATCTCTGGATCTGACCAGGAGACTCCAATTTTCAGACTGAATTACTGGACCAATGGGGACAGAGGCTCATTCTCCGGAGGTGGTGAGTTTCTTTTCCTTCCCACCATGTTCCTACCACTTCCATCCCTCTTCTCCTTCTTCCCACCCTGTTACCCCTACTTCCCACCCAATTTTCCTCCTTCCCACCCTGTTCCTCCCACTTCCCACCCACTTCTCCTACTTCCCACCCTGTTCTTAACACTTCCCACCCACTTCTTCTCCTTCCCACCCTGTTCCTCCCACTTTCCTCTCATGTTCCCTCCTTCCCACCCTGTTCCTCCCACTTCCCTCTCATGTCTCCTCCTTCTCAGTCTGTGTCTCCCACTTCCCGCCCACTTCTCCTCCTTCCCACCCTGTTCCACCCAATTCCTGCACATTTCTCCTCCTTCTCATCCTGTTCCTCAGACTTCTATTCTTTCCCACCCTGTTTCTCCAACTTCACTCCGACGTCTCCTTCCCATCCTGTTCCTCCCACTTCCCCTCCTTCCCACCCTGTTCCTGCCACTTCTACTCCTTTCCACACTGTTCCTCGACTTCCCACTCATTTCTCCTCTGTCTCACCCTTTTCCACCCTCTTCTCATCCTGTTTCTCCCAATTTCTGCCCACTTCTCCTTCCCACCCTATTCTTCCCACTTCCCACTCACTTCTCCTTCCCACCCAGTAAATCCTTGACCCTTCATGATGCGAATCGTGTCATTGACTTCCTCTTGTTGGCAGCATATGAACAATCCCCGGGCTCAAAATGAGCAGATTCTTAGGTATGATTATTCCTCATCCCTGGCCGGCTTTAAAGCTGGACTACCACCCCTTTTAAAAGTGGCCCCAAATAATTAGCGATCTGGCAACTACCTGCTCAATAGCACTAGTTGCCAGAATTATTACCAGGCCAGGAAACAGCTCAGACATCTTTCCATTGTGACGTCTGCGCACCTGCGCTGCCAGTCCCAGCCGGCTCTAGGAGGCGCTGCTAGGATCCGTTCGGCACCAGATGGGACTGACAGCTCAGGTGCACAGACGTCACTGTGGAAAGATGTCTGCGCTGCTTCCTGGCTGTTAGTCCCAGGAGAAAGATGAATTATTGATAAAGCGGTAATAATTCTGGTCACTAGTGCTATTGAGCAGCTAATCGCCAGATGGGTAATTATTTGGGGCCATGTTTAAAAGGGGTGCTAGTTCCACTTTAACCCCAAAGCTGAGGACTCTTCGCATCTGCCCCGGACACTCCCGTTTTCAGACTGAATTACAAGGTCTCCGGGAAGAAAGGCTATTCTCCGCCAGTGGTGAATTTATTCTCCTTTGCAGCCTGTTGTTCCTACTTCTCCTCCTTCCCACCCTGTTCCTCCCACTTCCTGACCACTTCTTCTTCTTCTTGCCACCCTGTTCCTCCCACTTCCTGACCACTTCTACTCCTTCTTGCCACCCTGTTCCTCCCACTTCCTGACCACTTCTACTCCTTCCCACCCTGTTCCTCCCACTTCTCCTCCTTCCCACCCTGTTCCTCCCACTTCCTGACCACTTCTTCTTCTTGCCACCCTGTTCCTCCCACTTCCTGACCACTTCTTCTTCTTGCCACCCTGTTCCTCCCACTTCCTGACCACTTCTTCTTCTTCTTGCCACCCTGTTCCTCCCACTTCCTGACCACTTCTCCTCCTTCCCACCCTGTTCCTCCCACTTCTCCTCCTTCCCGCCCTGTTCCTTCCATTTCCTGACCACTTCTCCTCCTTCCCGCCCTGTTCCTCCCACTTCCTGACCACTTCTTCTTCTTGCCACCCTGTTCCTCCCACTTCCCGACCACTTCTTCTTCTTCTTCTTGCCACCCTGTTCCTCCCACTTCCTGACCACTTCTTCTTCTTGCCACCCTGTTCCTCCCACTTCCTGACCACTTCTTCTTCTTCTTGCCACCCTGTTCCTCCCACTTCCTGACCACTTCTTCTTCTTCTTGCCACCCTGTTCCTCCCACTTCCTGCTCACTTCTCCTCCTTCCCACCCAGTTCCTCCTACTTCCTGCCCACTTTTTCTCCTTCCCATCCTGTTCCTCCGACTTCTCCTTCCAATCCTGTTCCACCCACTTCTCCTCCTTCCCACCCTGTTCCTCCCACTTCCTGACTACTTCTCCTCCTTCCCACCCAGTTCCTCCCACTTCTTGACCACTTCTCCTCCTTCCCACCCAGTTCCTCTACTTCCTGCCCACTTTTTCTCCTTCCCATCCTGTTCCTCCGACTTCTCCTTCCAATCCTGTTCCACCCACTTCTCCTCCTTCCCACCCTGTTCCTCCCACTTCCTGACTACTTCTCCTCCTTCCCACCCAGTTCCTCCCACTTCTTGACCACTTCTCCTCCTTCCCACCCAGTTCCTCTACTTCCTGCTCACTTCTCCTCCTTCCCATCCTGTTCCTCCGACTTCTCCTTCCAATCCTGTTCCTCCCACTTCTCCTCCATCCAACCCTGTTCCTCCTACTTCACTCCCATACCCAGAGCATGAGTCAATATGATCCGGTAAAACATACGTTAGGGCCAAAATTAGTTTTGGCCGGCACACCCATAGTTGTACCATCGGAATTCAATTGACCGACCCAAAAATGACTTTCGGTCCAACATTCATCTGAATTCTTGTTCCCACAATGCACGCTAAATAAAGTGAATAATGGGAACATCATAAGAAACCAGATAACGCCCGGTGTTTGAAACAGTGAAAAGCATCAAGTGTCACCCTCCCCCCACTCTCCTAAACACTAACCATAACAGTACTGCCCTGGCCCTATACTGCACCTAAGATCAACAATAAAGTAAAACAATACTAGTCCTAACACTGTCTCATGACCCCTACTTCATTGCTGTAACACTTATTTTGAGGTTGGAGGTCCAGCAAGGTCTTCTATAATCTGGTCTTTCCTTCCTTTTTATTAGTCTTTAAGTCTTCTTCTTTCTTCATCTCTAAACTTCTTTCTTCTTTTTTAAATATCTATTCTGTCTCTGTAAAGCAAAAATGATAACTCAAATTAAATGCCCCAGTAAATGCTCTCCATTGCCACAACCAGAAAAAAATCCCCTTTGCTGTACCTTTCGGGCCGTTGCCCGAGCCAAATGAGGGAAATCTGAACAGAGCCTGGCTTTTATATGACAAGTCTCTGTTCAAGATTTTCCCATGCTCCCATTGGCTGGGATGTGGGCTTATGCAGGGCACGGAACGTTCCATGCAGTAACCATGCCTCCCAGCCAATCAGCTTCAAGCTGGAGGGGTCACGAATGTGCGTTTCGTCATCCCTCCAGCTATTCAGTGATTGACAGTCTCTTTTCAGATTTCCCTCACTTTGGCCCAAAAAGGTACAGAAATGGGGATTTTTATTTTTTTTTTGTGATGGAGACAGCGAGCATTTATGGGTGCATTACATTTGATTTATTATTTTTGATTTACAGAGACAGAAGAGATATATAAAGAAGAAGATTAGAGAAGAAGACAAAGACAAATTAAAGAGGGAGACAGAGGAGACCAGGATACAGGAGACCCTGCCGGACCTGAGACTTCCAGGCAAGTGTTTATTGTTAATGTTGTGTGGAATGGGCTATAGGATGGTGTTAGCGCTGCATTCCCCACTGGCACCCAGCGGAGGTAACTAAATCAAGCTCACTGACATCTCCTCTTTGGCTGCACATAAGCAATCAGCGGGGGCTTAAAGAGAAGACGTTCCCAGGTATATTTAACCCTTTACGTGTTGCAGTATTATTCAGGCCATCACTTCACAATGGATTATATACCCCACTGAAACTCAAAGGGTTAAACCTTAACCCAATAGTCAATATTATTCTGTGTCACAATTTCACACCTTAAATATGAAATAGGTGTTCAATTTGCATTTCATTACAAGGCATTGTGCACCCCCCTCCCCAATCCACAAGATGATTATCAAGCGTGATGCTCAGTTTCCCGATTGATTAGCCTCTGGAGGATTGAGTGAGTGTGTGTGTGTGTGTGTGGGGGGGGGGGGGGTTGCACAATGCCTTGGAAAACAATGCACATTCCTCACTGGACACTTCTTTGATATTTAAGCATACCTCGCAAGTGTTCCTCGTTAGGCGATATTAGGTTTCTATTCCTCCCAAGTGTCCCTCGTTAGGCGATATTAGGGGTCCGTACCTCCCAAGTGTCCCTCGTTAGGCAATATTAGGGTTCCATACCTCCCAAGTGTCCCTCTTTAGGAGATATTAGGGGTCTGCACCTCCCAAGTTTCCCTCTTTAGGAGATATTAGGAGTCTGTACCTCCCAAGTGTCCCCTCTTTATGAGATATTAGGGGTCTGTAGCTCCCAAGTGTCCCTCTTTATGAGATATTAGGGGTCTGTACCTCCCAAGTGTCCCTCTTTAGGAGATATTAGGGGTCTGTACCTCCCAAGTGTCCCTCTTTAGGAGATATTAGGGGTCCGTACCTCCCAAGTGTCCCTCTTTATGAGATATTAGGGGTCCGTACCTCCCAAGTGTCCCTCTTTATGAGATATTAGGGGTCCGTACCTCCCAAGTGTCCCTCTTTATGAGATATTAGGGGTCTGTACCTCCCAAGTGTCCCTCTTTAGGAGATATTAGGGGTCCGTACCTCCCAAGTGTCCCTCTTTATGAGATATTAGGGGTCCGTACCTCCCAAGTGTCCCTCTTTAGGAGATATTAGGGGTCTGTACCTCCCAAGTGTCCCTCTTTATAGGAGATATTAGGGGTCCGTACCTCCCAAGTGTCCCTCTTTATAGTAGATATTAGGGGTCCGTTCCTCCCAAGTGTCCCTCTTTAGGAGATATTAGGGGTCTGTACCTCCCAAGTGTCCCTCTTTAGGAGATATTAGTGGTCGATACCTCCCAAGTGTCCCTCTTTAGGAGATATTAGGGGTCTGTACCTCCCAAGTGTCCCTCTTTAGGAGATATTAGGGGTCTGTACCTCCCAAGTGTTCCTCTTTAGGAGATATTAGAGCTCTGTACCTCCCAAGTGTCCCTCTTTAGGAGATATTAGGGGTCTGTACCTCCCAAGTGTTCCTCTTTAGGAGATATTAGAGCTCTATGCCTCCCAAGTGTCCCTCCTAAGGTGTAACGGAAACCCAGGTTACTGAGGTTGGCTACAAAGGGGTAGTATCACAGTGCCTGTGATTCATGTCACTCTTCCCTGTGGTTCGCTCTGATTTGCTGAGCCAGTTTGGCCCGCCCCTGGTGACCTTCTTATGCCTGGCCCAGACATCTGTCAGATGCCCTTTCGTGGTGTTTCTGAGCCAGTAGTGCTGTTGCTGTGTTCCGGATTCTCGTGTACCAACTTGGCTTGTCCTGACTACGCTCCAGTGTTCCTGATCGTGTTTTGACCCGGCTTGACTGCGAACCACCTCTGTCTCCTGACCCGGCCTGGCTGACGTTCCTGTTCATGTATGACCCGGCTTGTATGACTACCTCCTGCGTGCTCCGACCCGGCCCGGCTGACTTCCTGCTCCAAGATCGACTTCCAGCCTGTTCCAGTGACCTCTGTTCCTGTTGTCGCCGCCGCGACATTTTGCATCCGCTGTGGCCAGCCACTGTGTGACCATCCTGCCTTGTGTTGCCTTCAATCAGTGCAGTGTACTGTTGTCTTGCAGAGCTGTGCGTGCCTCACTATACTTGCAGAGCCTCTTTACCTTACTGAGCCTTGTGCAAACGTGCATATTAACCCTTGCAGTACCGCTTTACTCTCGCTACCTCGATTCCCAGTATAGAGCCTCTGTCGTTGGGCTACATCTGCTGAGTTGGCCGCTCACCGTCGGCGACTCTACCTATCCTACTGCAGAGTAGTCACTTTTGTGGGCCGGTAGGGCGTCCGTGGCTCTCAGTTATCGTTGTTTACTGGACGATACCTACTTTGGTAGTGTGACAGCAGAGAGAAGGCTCAAGCTCCGGCAAGTTCCCGTTGTATACGCCCGTGGGGGCTATAGGCTCTAGCACTATTACTGCTGGTATCCGGTTACGTCTGAGGAGGCTATTATCAGCTCTTGCATTGCAGGCCGGTTTCTGTTACGCCCGTGGGGGCTATACACACTTGCACTCGCAGAAGCAGTCTTCCTGTAGGTACGCCCGCGGGGGCTATTTGGATCTCTGTTCTGCTTTACTACTTGGTCACTTTGGCTAGGCATTTACGTTTCCAGTACACAGTGGACTGACTCAATCAGCACCTCCTCTTAACACCTAGGGCGTGCCAAACTACCACATCTGGGACTGACTGATTTATGCTTTTAACCCTTTGGGGTATAGAATACCATTCCCTGCATAGAGATTTTGTATGTCTATTCTATTGTGCATTATCTCTCTGTACAACATCAGTTTTCACTGTGTGTATATTTCTACCGCCACTAGAGGGCGATCGTTTGCATTATTGATAGTCTAATAAAATTGTGTTTTATTTTACCTACTCGTCTGAGTGTCCTAAAAACCTTTACAGGTAGCCGTGGCGGTAGTTCTCCAGAGCTTCTTCTTGGAACGGGGGTCAAAAGAAGCCCCTTTAGACCATTCTTGTAACAAAGTGACAGGACGCCTACTTATTCCAAAACTAATACACTTTATTGAACGCACTCTGTTACTTTACAGTAGTACAATGAAACCAGGGGCAGTGGACAATAGTTTGAGTAATTAAATTAGGGCATACAGGGACAGGGGGACAATAGAACCATACACACGTAATTTAATCTTGCCGCTACAATATCCAACCAATGGGAGTTGGAACGACAAGTGGCACTGATAACTTAATCATGCCACGCCGGTCCCTTAACCAATGGAAACCAGAGTGACAACTATAGGCTAGTGGAGACCAATTGGGTGCAAGCCTACCAAACTAATGCATTTCTTATGTTACACTTTATTAATTTGTAGAGAATGCTGGTCAGTCAGGATGCTGCATACTTTCAGTCCACTGTCCTTTTAACCAATCCTGGGGACACCGACTTTTTTAAGTGGGTGGCGCCAATTCTCCTCTTTGGCATCCTTGGTGGTAGGCATTGAAAAATGCCATCTGCAGTGTTCCAATAACAGGCCCACTCCCGTTACATTAGGGATCCATACCTCCCATGTGTCACTCTTTAGGAGACATTAGTGATCCATACCTCTCAAGTGTCCCTCTTTATAGGAGATATTATGGCTCCGTACCTCCCAAGTGTCCCTCTTTAGGAGATATTAGGGGTCCGTACCTCCCAAGCATCCCTCTTTAGGGAGGACAGTCCTTCTTTGAGACCCAAGTCCTTCTGTCCCTCTTCCCTCTCTGCTGTCCCTGTGTTTAGGAGATCAGACTGTGTGGTGTGTATATAAGTGTATCACTCTGATGTCCCTGTGTTTAGGAGATCAGACTGTGTGGTGTGTATATAAGTGTATCACCCTGGTGTCCCTGTGTGTAGGAGATCAGACTGTGTGGTGTGTATAGAAGTGTATCACCCTGTTGTCCCTGTCTGTAGGAGATCAGACTGTGTGGTGTGTATATAAGTGTATCACCCTGGTGTCCCTGTGTTTAGGAGATCAGACTGTGTGGTGTGTATAGAAGTGTATCACCCTGGTGTCCCTGTGTTTAGGAGATCAGACTGTGTGGTGTGTATATTAGTGTATCACCCTGGTGTCCCTGTGTTTAGGAGATCAGACTGTGTGGTGTGTGTATATAAGTGTATCACCCTGGTATTCCTGTGTTTAGGAGATCAGACTGTGTGGTGTGTATAGAAGTGTATCACCCTGGTGTCCCTGTGTTTAGGAGATCAGACTGTGTGGTGTGTATATAAGTGTATCACCCTGATGTCCCTGTGTTTAGGAGATCAGACTGTGTGGTGTGTATATAAGTGTATCACCCTGGTGTCCCTGTGTTTAGGAGATCAGACTGTGTGGTGTGTATAGAAGTGTATCACCCTGGTGTCCCTGTGTTTAGGAGATCAGACTGTGTGGTGTGTATATAAGTGTATCACCCTGATGTCCGTGTGTTTAGGAGATCAGACCGTGTGGTGTGTATATAACTGTATCACCCTGGTGTCCCTGTGTTTAGGAGATCAGACCGTGTGGTGTGTATATAAGTGTATCACCCTGGTGTCCCTGTGTTTAGGAGATCAGACTGTGTGGTGTGAATAGAAGTGTATCACCCTGGTTTCCCTGTGTTTAGGAGATCAGACTGTGTGGTGTGTATATACCTGTATCACCCTGGTGTCCCTGTGTTTAGGAGATCAGACTGTGTGGTGTGTATATAGGTGTATCACCCTGGTGTCCCTGTGTTTAGGAGATCAGACTGTGTGGTGTGTATATAGGTGTATCACCCTGGTGTCCCTGTGTTTAGGAGATCAGACTGTGTGGTGTGTATATACCTGTATCACCCTGGTGTCCCTGTGTTTAGGAGATCAGACTGTGTGGTGTGTATATAGGTGTATCACCCTGGTGTCCCTGTGTTTAGGTGATCAGACTATGTGTTGTGTATATAAGTGTATCACCCTGGTGTCCCTGTGTTTAGGAGATCAGACTGTGTGATGTGTATAGAAGTATATCACCCCGGTGTCCCTGTGTTTAGGAGATCAGACTGTGTGGTATATATATAAGTGTATCACCCTGATGTCCCTGTGTGTAGGAGATCAGACTGGGTTGTGTGTGTATATAAGTGTATCACCCTGATGTCCCTGTGTTTAGGAGATCAGACTGTGTGGTGTGTATAGAAGTGTATCACCCTGGTGTCCCTGTGTTTAGGAGATCAGACTGTGTGGTGTGAATAAAAGTGTATCACCCTGGTGTCCCTGTGTTTAGGAGATCAGACTGTGTGGTGTGTATATCAGTGTATCACCCTGGTGTCCCTGTGTTTAGGAGATCAGACTGTGTGGTGTGTATAGAAGTGTATCACCCTGGTATCCCTGTGTTTAGGAGATCAGACTGTGTGGTGTGTATATAGGTGTATCACCCTGGTGTTCCTGTGTGTAGGAGATCAGACTGTGTGGTGTGTATATAGGTGTATCACCCTGGTGTTCCTGTGTGTAGGAAATCAGACTGTGTGGTGTGTATATAAGTGTATCACCCTGGTGTCCCTGTGTTTAGGAGATCAGACTGTGTGGTGTGTATATAAGTGTATCACCCTGGTGTCCCTGTGTTTAGGAGATCAGACTGTGTGGTGTGTATAGAAGTGTATCACCCTGGTGTCCCTGTGTGTAGGAGATCAGACTGTGTGGTGTGTATATAAAACTCACATTAATGTCTGTATAAATGTCAGTATATAAATCAATATATGTAAATAGAATACTTTGGTCTTGCTCTAATTCATTTACTCATTTGTTGGATCACGGAGTTATGTAACAGGAGGAGTGCTGTCGCCCTGAACTTTCGTAAGCCTCAGTGGATGAGCGATGAAGGTGACCTGAAAAGAAGGCCGCCTTAATGAGTGATTAAAGAAAGGGGCTGTTTGGGGGGGGCACAACTGATGATGCGCCCCATGGGAAAGGCTGCAGCCTGCTATTTAAGGGCTTGCAGCCCCTTCCACAAATGCAGGCCCTGCCTTTAACTTGTGGTCAGGGCTTCCAGAGTTATGTAATAGAAGGAGTGCTGTCCCCCGATCTTTCATAAGCCTCAGGGGATGAACGACAAAGGTGACCTGAAAAACGGCAAGAAAAGGCTGAACTCATGCAACTTTATTTTACTGAACTAGTGTACAGATGACATGTTGTTTAGCTAGGTTAGTAAGAGCTTGGATTGTAGCCTAGACATGACAGGATGGTGCGTATGTAATAAGTGAATGTGGTTGTAGTGCGTAGGCCTGATTAGCGTGGAACAAGTGGAATATCGTTGGATAACAGTGGTGAAGTGAGTTCGGGATTTATAGGGGCACCATTGGTCATGAGTGACAAAATGTGGGGTAAAGTGTCCGGTGTGAGACTGATCGGTTTTGGAGTGAGTTACGAAGAGAGTGAAAGTGATCTGAGTTGGTCCTTTTGCACAAAACCATCGGATCTCGTGCAAAAGGAGAACTCGCCCGGGTAGAGAAAGCAAAAGCATGTCATGCATACCGCTGCCTAGAGTACTGTGTTTCATTGCTGCTGAAATGGCTTGGTGTTAAGGAATTCATAGATGCTCCTGAGTATGTGCCCGGTGATGGGTAGGCGAGTGCAAGGTGAATGGCTATCTACGAGGTTGGTTGTCGCTCCCGCTGCACCTTGTTAGTCTCAGTCTGTGCAGCCGTTCTACCTGTCCAGAGGTCTTTAGCATCCTTAGCCTGACTACGGGCTGGTGCGTGGTTTAGTGACTTCAGTCATTTGTAGTGGCTTTAGCTCCTAGGTTGGTTCAGTTGCCTTGCCTTGTCACTGCCAGTATTGCTATATCACCTAGCGTACTAGGGGTCCGGTTGCCTTGCTGCTGCCAGTACTGCTATATCACCTAGCGTACTAGGGGTCCGGTTGCCTTGCTGCTGCCAGTACTGCTATACCACCTAGCGTACTAGAGGTCCGGTTACCTTGCCTTGTCACTGCCAGTACTGCTATACCACCTAGCGTACTAGGGGTCCGGTTGCCTTGCCTTGTCACTGCCAGTACTGCTATACCACCTAGCGTACTAAGGGTCCGGTTGCCTTGTCACTGCCAGTACTGCTATACCACCTAGCGTACTAGGGGTCCGGTTGCCTTGCCTTGTCACTGCCAGTACTGCGCTACCACCTAGCGTACTAGGGGTCCGGTTGCCTTGTCTCTGCCAGTATTGCTATATCACCTAGCGTACTAGGGGTCCGGTTACCTTGCCTTGCTGCTGCCAGTATTGCTATACCACCTAGCGTACTAGGGGTCCGGTTACCTTGTCACTGCCAGTACTGCGCTACCACCTAGCGTACTAGGGGTCCGGGTGCCTTGTCACTGCCAGTACTGCTATACCACCAAGCATACTAGGGGTCCGGTTGCCTTGTCTCTGCCAGTACTGCTATACCACCTAGTGTACTAGGGGTCCGGTTGCCTTGCCTTGCTGCTGCCAGTATTGCTATACCACCTAGCGTACTAGGGGTCCGGTTGCCTTGTCACTGCCAGTACTGCTATACCACCTAGCGTACTAGGGGTCCGGTTGCCTTGTCTCTGCCAGTACTGCTATACCACCTAGTGTACTAGGGGTCCGGTTACCTTGCCTTGCTGCTGCCAGTATTGCTATACCACCTAGCGTACTAGGAGTCCGGTTACCTTGTCACTGCCAGTACTGCGCTACCACCTAGCGTACTAGGGGTCCGGTTACCTTGTCACTGCCAGTATTGCTATACCACCTAGCGTACTAGGGGTCCGGGTGCCTTGTCACTGCCAGTACTGCTATACCACCAAGCATACTAGGGGTCCGGTTGCCTTGTCTCTGCCAGTATTGCTATACCACCTAGCGTACTAGGGGTCCGGTTACCTTGTCACTGCCAGTATTGCTATACCACCTAGCGTACTAGGGGTCCGGTTGCCTTGCTGCTGCCAGTATTGCTATACCACCTAGCGTACTAGGGGTCCGGTTGCCTTGCTGCTGCCAGTACTGCTATACCACCTAGCGTACTAGGGGTCCGGTTGCCTTGCTGCTGCCAGTACTGCTATACCACCTAGCGTACTAGGGGTCCGGTTGCCTTGTCACTGCCAGTATTGCTATACCACCTAGCGTACTAGGGGTCCGGTTGCCTTGCTGCTGCCAGTATTGCTATACCACCTAGCGTACTAGGGGTCCGGTTGCCTTGCTGCTGCCAGTATTGCTATACCACCTAGCGTACTAGGGGTCCGGTTACCTTGTCACTGCCAGTACTGCTATACCACCTAGCGTACTAAGGGTCCGGTTGCCTTGCTGCTGCCAGTACTGCTATACCACCTAGCGTACTAGGGGTCCGGTTGCCTTGCTGCTGCCAGTACTGCTATACCACCTAGCGTACTAGGGGTCCGGTTGCCTTGTCACTGCCAGTATTGCTATACCACCTAGCGTACTAGGGGTCCGGTTGCCTTGCTGCTGCCAGTATTGCTATACCACCTAGCGTACTAGGGGTCCGGTTGCCTTGCTGCTGCCAGTATTGCTATATCACCTAGCGTACTAGGGGTCCGGTTGCCTTGTCACTGCCAGTACTGCTATACCACCTAGCGTACTAGGGGTCCGGTTGCCTTGCTGCTGCCAGTACTGCTATACCACCTAGCGTACTAGGGGTCCGGTTACCTTGTCACTGCCAGTACTGCTATACCACCTAGCGTACTAGGGGTCCGGTTGCCTTGTCACTGCCAGTACTGCTATACCACCTAGCGTACTAGGGGTCCGGTTGCCTTGCTGCTGCCAGTACTGCTATATCACCTAGCGTACTAGGGGTCCGGTTGCCTTGCTGCTGCCAGTACTGCTATACCACCTAGTGTACTAGGGGTCCGGTTACCTTGTCACTGCCAGTACTGCGCTACCACCTAGCGTACTAGGGGTCCGGTTACCTTGTCACTGCCAGTATTGCTATACCACCTAGCGTACTAGGGGTCCGGTTGCCTTGCTGCTGCCAGTACTGCTATACCACCTAGTGTACTAGGGGTCCGGTTACCTTGTCACTGCCAGTACTGCGCTACCACCTAGCGTACTAGGGGTCCGGTTACCTTGTCACTGCCAGTATTGCTATACCACCTAGCGTACTAGGGGTCCGGGTGCCTTGTCACTGCCAGTACTGCTATACCACCTAGCGTACTAGGGGTCCGGTTGCCTTGCTGCTGCCAGTATTGCTATACCACCTAGCGTACTAGGGGTCCGGTTGCCTTGCTGCTGCCAGTACTGCTATACCACCTAGCGTACTAGGGGTCCGGTTGCCTTGCTGCTGCCAGTACTGCTATACCACCTAGTGTACTAGGGGTCCGGTTGCCTTGCTGCTGCCAGTATTGCTATACCACCTAGCGTACTAGGAGTCCGGTTACCTTGTCGCTGCCAGTATTGCTATACCACCTAGCGTACTAGGAGTCCGGTTACCTTGTCACTGCCAGTACTGCGCTACCACCTAGCGTACTAGGGGTCCGGTTACCTTGTCACTGCCAGTATTGCTATACCACCTAGCGTACTAGGGGTCCGGGTGCCTTGTCACTGCCAGTACTGCTATACCACCTAGTGTACTAGGGGTCCGGTTGCCTTGTC
Source organism: Rhinophrynus dorsalis (assembly GCA_037306005.1). Taxonomy (NCBI): domain Eukaryota; kingdom Metazoa; phylum Chordata; class Amphibia; order Anura; family Rhinophrynidae; genus Rhinophrynus; species Rhinophrynus dorsalis. Next base: position 31,099 of record JBBDGT010000289.1, on the reverse strand, counting down.
ACTGCCAGTATTGCTATACCACCTAGCATACTAGGGGTCCGGTTGCCTTGTCTCTGCCAGTATTGCTATACCACCTAGTGTACTAGGGGTCCGGTTACCTTGTCACTGCCAGTATTGCTATACCACCTAGCGTACTAGGGGTCCGGTTGCCTTGTCACTGACAGTATTGCTATACCACCTAGCGTACTAGGGGTCCGGTTGCCTTGCTGCTGCCAGTATTGCTATACCACCTAGCGTACTAGGGGTCCGGTTGCCTTGCTGCTGCCAGTACTGCTATACCACCTAGCGTACTAGGGGTCCGGTTACCTTGTCACTGCCAGTACTGCGCTACCACCTAGCGTACTAGGGGTCCGGTTGCCTTGTCACTGCCAGTACTGCGCTACCACCTAGCGTACTAGGGGTCCGGTTGCCTTGTCACTGACAGTATTGCTATACCACCTAGCGTACTAGGGGTCCGGTTGCCTTGCTGCTGCCAGTATTGCTATACCACCTAGCGTACTAGGGGTCCGGTTGCCTTGCTGCTGCCAGTACTGCTATACCACCTAGCGTACTAGGGGTCCGGTTGCCTTGCTGCTGCCAGTACTGCTATACCACCTAGTGTACTAGGGGTCCGGTTGCCTTGTCACTGCCAGTATTGCTATACCACCTAGCGTACTAGGGGTCCGGTTGCCTTGTCACTGCCAGTACTGCTATACCACCTAGCGTACTAGGGGTCCGGTTACCTTGTCACTGCCAGTACTGCTATACCACCTAGCGTACTAGGGGTCCGGTTGCCTTGTCACTGCCAGTACTGCTATACCACCTAGCGTACTAGGGGTCCGGTTGCCTTGCTGCTGCCAGTACTGCTATATCACCTAGCGTACTAGGGGTCCGGTTACCTTGCTGCTGCCAGTATTGCTATACCACCTAGCGTACTAGGGGTCCGGTTGCCTTGTCACTGCCAGTATTGCTATACCACCTAGCGTACTAGGGGTCCGGTTGCCTTGCCTTGTCACTGCCAGTACTGCTATACCACCTAGCGTACTAGGGGTCCGGTTGCCTTGCTGCTGCCAGTATTGCTATACCACCTAGCGTACTAGGGGTCCGGTTGCCTTGTCACTGCCAGTATTGCTATACCACCTAGCGTACTAGGGGTCCGGTTGCCTTGCTGCTGCCAGTATTGCTATACCACCTAGCGTACTAGGGGTCTGGTTGCCTTGCCTTGTCACTGCCAGTACTGCGCTACCACCTAGCGTACTAGGGGTCCAGGTGCCTTGTCACTGCCAGTACTGCTATACCACCTAGTGTACTAGGGGTCCGGTTGCCTTGTCACTGCCAGTATTGCTATACCACCTAGCGTACTAGGGGTCCGGTTACCTTGTCACTGCCAGTATTGCTATACCACCTAGCGTACTAGGGGTCCGGTTGCCTTGTCTCTGCCAGTATTGCTATACCACCTAGTGTACTAGGGGTCCGGTTACCTTGTCACTGCCAGTATTGCTATACCACCTAGCGTACTAGGGGTCCGGTTGCCTTGTCACTGACAGTATTGCTATACCACCTAGCGTACTAGGGGTCCGGTTGCCTTGCTGCTGCCAGTATTGCTATACCACCTAGCGTACTAGGGGTCCGGTTGCCTTGCTGCTGCCAGTACTGCTATACCACCTAGCGTACTAGGGGTCCGGTTGCCTTGTCACTGCCAGTACTGCTATACCACCTAGCGTACTAGGGGTCCGGTTGCCTTGTCACTGCCAGTATTGCTATACCACCTAGTGTACTAGGGGTCCGGTTGCCTTGTCACTACCAGTACTGCAATACCACCTAGCGTACTAGGGGTCCGGTTGCCTTGCTGCTGCCAGTACTGCTATACCACCTAGTGTACTAGGAGTCCAGTTGCCTTGTCACTGCCAGTATTGCTATATCACCTAGCGTACTAGGGGTCCGGTTGCCTTGTCACTGCCAGTACTGCTATACCACCTAGCGTACTAGGGGTCCGGTTGCCTTGCTGCTGCCAGTATTGCTATACCACCTAGTGTACTAGGGGTCCGGTTGCCTTGTCACTGCCAGTACTGCTATACCACCTAGCGTACTAGGGGTCCGGTTGCCTTGTCACTGCCAGTATTGCTATACCACCTAGCGTACTAGGGGTCCGGTTGCCTTGCTGCTGTCAGTACTGCTATACCACCTAGCGTACTAGGGGTCCGGTTACCTTGTCACTGCCAGTACTGCTATACCACCTAGCGTACTAGGGGTCCGGTTACCTTGTCACTGCCAGTACTGCTATACCACCTAGCGTACTAGGGGTCCGGTTACCTTGTCTCTGCCAGTACTGCGCTACCACCTAGCGTACTAGGGGTCCGGTTGCCTTGTCACTGCCAGTACTGCGCTACCACCTAGCGTACTAGGGGTCCGGTTGCCTTGTCACTGCCAGTACTGCGCTACCACCTAGCGTACTAGGGGTCCGGTTGCCTTGTCACTGCCAGTACTGCTATACCACCTAGCGTACTAGGGGTCCGGTTACCTTGTCACTGCCAGTACTGCTATACCACCTAGCGTACTAGGGGTCCGGTTACCTTGTCTCTGCCAGTACTGCGCTACCACCTAGCGTACTAGGGGTCCGGTTGCCTTGTCACTGCCAGTACTGCGCTACCACCTAGCGTACTAGGGGTCCGGTTGCCTTGTCACTGCCAGTACTGCGCTACCACCTAGCGTACTAGGGGTCCGGTTGCCTTGTCACTGCCAGTACTGCTATACCACCTAGCGTACTAGGGGTCCGGTTACCTTGTCACTGCCAGTACTGCGCTACCACCTAGCGTACTAGGGGTCCGGTTGCCTTGTCACTGCCAGTACTGCTATACCACCTAGCATACTAGGGGTCCGGTTGCCTTGTCACTGCCAGTACTGCTATACCACCTAGCGTACTAGGGGTCCGGTTACCTTGCCTTGTCACTGCCAGTACTGCTATACCACCTAGCGTACTAGGGGTCCGGTTGCCTTGTCACTGCCAGTACTGCTATACCACCTAGCGTACTAGGGGTCCGGTTACCTTGCCTTGTCACTGCCAGTACTGCTATACCACCTAGCGTACTAGGGGTCCGGTTACCTTGCCTTGCTGCTGCCAGTACTGCTATACCACCTAGCGTACTAGGGGTCCGGTTGCCTTGCTGCTGCCAGTACTGCTATACCACCTAGCGTACTAAGGGTCCGGTTACCTTGTCACTGCCAGTACTGCTATACCACCTAGAGTACTAAGGGTCCGGTTGCCTTGTCACTGACAGTACTGCTATACCACCTAGCGTACTAGGGGTCCGGTTGCCTTGCTGCTGCCAGTACTGCTATACCACCTAGCGTACTAAGGGTCTGGTTGCCTTGCTGCTGCCAGTACTGCTATACCACCTAGAGTACTAGGGGTCCGGTTGCATTGCCTTGTTGCTGCCAGTACTACTCCTCCTCCTAGCGTGCTAGGAGTTTGGTTGCGTTGCCTTATCCATCTGTCAGCTATACTCCTCACCTGGTTTCCAGGTGATTTGTTGCCTTTGCTCCTGTCAGTTCTGCTGACCTCCCTAGTAAAGATGAGCGAGCACCCCGATGCTCGGGTGCTCGGGTGCTCTGACCGAGCACCCCCTGATGCTCGAGTGCTCGGCCGAGCACCCGAGCCCCATTCAAATGAATGGGAGCACTCGAGCATTAAACCAGGCACCCCCTGCTCTGATGAGCGGAGGGTGCCTGGTCAATGTCCCCCTTCATCTCCGCTATGCCCCTCTTCCACAATGTCCCCCTTCATCTCCTATGCCATAGCGGAGATGAAGGGGGACATTGTGGAAGAGGGGCATAGCGGAGATGAAGGGGGACATTGTGGAAGAGGGGCATAGACTCTATGCCCCTCTTCCACAATGTCCCCCTTCATCTCCGCTATGCCCCTCTTCCACAATGTCCCCCTTCATCTCCTCTATGGCATAGGAGATGAAGGGGGACATTGTGGAAGAGGGGCATAGCGGAGATGAAGGGGCACATTGTGGAAGACGGGCATAGCGGAGATGAAGGGGGACATTGTGGAAGAGGGGCATAGAGTCTATGCCCCTCTTCCATAATGTCCCCCTTCATCTCCGCAATGCCCCCTTCATCTCCGCAATGCCCCCGTACCTCCATTCCCTGGTGGTCCAGCGGAGCGTCTTCGGATCTGTGCCTCTTCCGGCACAGATCCTCTTCACCCGAGCATGTCGGGCGAGCACATGGCGGTACTCGTACGAGTACCGCCATGTGCAGAGCAGAGCGATGCTCGAGCCGATCCGAGCATCGGCCGAGCACGCTCGCTCAACACTACTCCCTAGTGCTCTAGGGATTCTGTTGTAGCTCAGTCTGGTCCTCTTCCTGTTGTTCCTACCACCCGGTGAGATCTGCTGTTTCTGATCCAGAATATCTCTACTGTTACACTATTCCGGTTCCTGGGTCCACAGGAGTACCTCTCTGCCTACATTGCAATCTCATATCTGTATCCTCTATTGCCTTGACTACTATTATTATTGTATGGCCTGTACTACCGTACTTCATTCTTGTTTCATAAAACTGTGTTTTACTAAACCTAACATATCTGAGTGTCTGAAAACCGTAACAATTATAAATTGAAAGTATGGATGGGTTGAATGGATGATGCAGAGCATAATGGCGTTGTATACCTGCTAAGTACACTTTAATGGAGGCGGCTGACAGTTTGAGACCGGAGTGGCAGTGAGTGGTGAATGCTAATATGCTGGATTAAGAGTATGGGTTTGTTGTTTTCGTGACTGAAAGGGAATGTTTGAATTAATCCCATGCCTGCTCATAGGTCTTTCTGGTGTTGTGGGTCAGGGCTTGCTTTCTGATTGATGAAGCTTCTGTAAGGAGTGAATTTATTGTATGGTTAGGTCCGTGAAGGCTGGAGGGGTGGCTGGTTGTGCAGCTGCTGCTGAGTCCTTGCTGAGTGCTTGCTGAAGAACTGCTGTAATTGAAAGCATGAGAGAGCGTTCGCTGGCAAGTTATTTTGGCTGGAAATGAGGGCACTATGGACTGTAAATTTATTGAACAGGGATGCCCATATGAGCTTTCTGATGAATGGCATTATCTAGGGTGTGGAGGATCTACCTTTTTAATGTGTGTGCAGGTAGCTTGGTTTTTGGCATGAAATGTGACAGTTTGCCTGGACCATAGGTGTCCTCAGAGAGTGGCTGCTGCCACCGTGGGGTAGATATCTAGCAAAGTGTGATAGGATTGTATTGTTGAAGCGTTTAGTATTTCTTGTGGCCATGGTTCTGTGAACCATTGTGTGGCGCTAATTACTGAGAAGCCCAAACCCTCTGCATCCGTATAGACCAGGGGTTCTCAACCCGTGCCCTCAGTGGCCACTAACAGGCCAGGACTTAGGAATTCCCCTGCTAGAGCACAGGTGTGTTGATCAGAGGCTCAATCACATTGATTAACTCACCTGTGCTCTAACAAGGAAATCATGTGATCAGAGGCTCATTCACACGGATTGACTCACCTGTGCTCTAACAAGGGAAATCATGTGATCAGAGGCTCATTCACACGGATTGACTCACCTGTGCTCTAACAAGGGAAATCATGTGCTCAGAGGCTCAATCAAATTGATTAACTCACCTGTGCTTTCACAAGGAGATCCTCAAATCCTGGTCTGTTAGTGGCCACTGAGGGCACAGGTTGAGAACCACTGGTATAGACTACTGGGCTGCATGGGGTCGGTGAAGGGGGAAACATGGACCGGCCATTCCAGTGTTTAAGGAAGTTTGACCACATGTGAAGGTCTGAGAAGGCTGATTGATCGAGCATAATGATGGAGCTTGACTGAGGTGCAGAGGAAGCGGGGAGAGGAGATTGGAAATGAATAAACTCCCTTGGGGTATAACTTTCATGATGAAACTAAGGTAGACTATGAGGGGGTTGGAGATTTTGACAGGGAAGGTTTGGACAGCTTGTCTTGTATTATTGAATTAAATCTTTCTATTTTATCTAGGGGAATGCGTGTTTCTAATGATGATGTGTCTAGTGTAATGGTCAGGAACTCTATGACTTTGGTGGGGCTGCCTGCTTTTTGAATGGATAATGGGATTTTTAGTGACCTGAATAGTTCTGTAAGTTTTCGGAGACTGGTAGGAGGGGATAGTGTATTATCGATAAAAAGAAAGTCATCTAAGTAATGTAACACTGCTGGACATCTGCAGTGGTTGACCAGAAGCCAGCAGAGAATGTCTGCAAAGTCAACGAAAATATTTGGACTGCTATGGGAGCCGAAGGTGAGTCTGGGTGCAAAATAATACTGACCTAGCCATTTAATTCCCTGTAAGTGCCATAGGGAGGGGAGAACTGGGAGGAGTTTAAAAACATTTTCTATGTCGGTTTTGGCGAGCCAGCACTCGGGGAGGGCTTGTTGAATGAGACTTATGGTGTTATCTATGGTAGCGTACTGGAGTAAGAAGTCTGAGGGGATGAGTGAGTTAATACTGGGGGCCATTGTGGAGTGGGGGTCTGAAAGGTCTATGATCAGTAGCTTTCTAGGTGAAATTTTGTGCATTGCAAGTCCTAGTGGATCGATGCGCCAGATGGGAAAAGGGGGGGGGGGGGACAGGCCTATTAGCAAATCGTTCTCTGCTTCTATTGCTAGGAGGGCTGAGACTTCTGCTGGCTCAGACAGGGAGGATACGAAGTTGGGGCTTTCTGCTGAGGTGGATGGGCAGGCTATAATGCCTGTATGGAATCCCTCTTTAAATCCTGTGACTATGTATTGTGTCCTAGTGGAATCAGGGTGAGCATTAAGGAGAGACTGCAGTAGAGAAAGGTAAATTTCACCCTGAAACGTGGGCATATGGTCCTGGCGTCGGCTCTCCTGCAGTCTGAGCATAAGTGCGAGAGCCGGCATACACTAAAGACCCTGTCTGAATTGAAGCTGTTGCATACTGGGTGCCTCCCATGTAGTGACTTGGCCTGCCGAGCTGGTCACAGGTTGGTGAAGAGGATGAGCTACAGGGCTGGGTTGGCTGATGATGGGCTGGGATGGCTAACTGACCTGGGGGTGGATGGACAGAGGGAGGAGGAGTGATATGATTACTGGCAATGTAGGCAAAAAGGGACTTTTAGCCGGCAAAGTGCCTACAAAATAGTTCTGTGTCTACTCCAATTGCACATGAAGTTGAATTGGAATAAGGCTTCAGCTGCCTTGGCTGAGAAGGACTGGTGGTAGTCATAAAACGTGTCCCAAGTGGACCACAAGGTATAGATAATGATTCAGCTCTTGGCATCAGTGAGGGAAGGTGGAACATAGTATGTCCCTGTAGATGCCAAAAGCTGGGACAAACTCCGTGACCATTAGTTTTTTGGACAGTGTTATTATGTGACTGTGTTAGTATTATTATGTTACTATGTGAATATGTTAGTGTTACTATGTTACAGTGTTAGTATTAATGTGTTACTATGTTACTGTGTTAGTTTTATTGTGTTACTATGTTACTGTATTACTATGTTACTGTGTTAATATTACTATGTTACTATGTAACTGTGTTAGTATTAAAGTGTTACTTTGTTACAGTGTTAGTATTACTATGTGACTGTGTTAGTATTAATGTGTTACTATGTGACTGTGTTAGTATTAATGTGTTACTATGTGACTGTGTTAGTATTACTATGTTACTGTGTTAGTATTAATGTGTTACAATGTTACTGTGTTAGTATTACTATGTTACTATGTGACTGTGTTAGTATTAATGTGTTACTATGTTACTGTGTTAGTATTAATGTGTTACTATGTTAACGTGTTAGTATTACTATGTTACTATTGTACTGTGTTAGTATTAATGTGTTACTATTGTACTGTGTTAGTATTACTATGTTACTGTGTTAGTATTACTATGTTACTATGTGACTGTGTTAGTATTATTGTGTTACTATGTGACTGTGTTAGTATTGCTGTTACTGTGTTAGTATTACTTTGTTACTATGTGACTGTGTTAGTATTACTGTTTAACTATGTGAATATGTACTGTTACTATGTTACTATTTTACTGCGTTAGTATAACTGTGTTACTATGTGACAGTGTTAGTGTTACTATGTTACTATTTTACTGCGTTAGTATAACTGTGTTACTATGTGACAGTGTTAGTGTTACTATTTTACTGCGTTAGTATAACTGTGTTACTATGTGACAGTGTTACTGGACCTGAGTGTAACTGAAGCATCACAGCAGTTTATGATCTTGTTGATCATATGTCCTGGGAAGCGATTATCAGGGTGACTATATTAATCTCCTTCCCGTCTATAATGTCTCTAATATGGGGCGGAACCATGTGGGCGGGGGAAACTTTGGGACAAGAGGTCTGAGAAGTACCTGGCTGGGCGAATTCAGCTGATGCCGACCCCATCTCTGTCAGGTGGAGTAGTGTGAATGAGTTGGGTATCACTGGTACAGACTAGGACTATGTATGCTTAACCCTTTGAGTGCCAGAGGAGTACGCAATGCATTGCGTACCCCTCTGGCACTCAAAGGGTTAAAGGGAAGTAATCCTAAATCTGTGTGTATATATGTTTGTTATTGTATGTATATGTGTTATAGTGTGTATTATGTGCTAATGTGTATATATTAATGTGTGTTGTATTGTGTGTTGTATTGTGTGTTGTATTGTGTGTGTGTGTGTGTGTGCGCGTGTGTTCTTTGACTGAAGGAGATGTTGGTGTGGGGGGGATGGTGGGGGGGGGTGTGGCAATTGAGGTGGGGTGGGTGATGAAAATAAAAAAAAATTTAATTCGACTTTCCTGGTGGAGGCTGGATATGGAATGTGGACTCTTGTTAATTCGGCCATTAGTTTGTCCACTGTCCATCCTCGGAGTGAGGGGCTTCTGGGGGGTGGGGCTGTAGATCCCACTAGGGGTGCTTCAGAATCAGACAAGGCTTGATGGTTGGGGATCTCCATGATGAACTATAGAATGAATAGAAAAGATGGGGGGAGACTGATTTGTTAGTGGTTGATGTTAGATGTGTGTTTGGTTTGGACCTGCTGAAGTGACTAGTGTAATCTTTGGCCTCTCCTATAGGAGTCTGTGTGGGGAAACTTCAGCCTCTGTGAAGAGGTAAGGTGTCTGACTGAGGGACCTTCGGCCTCTGTGAGGAGGTAAGATGTCTGACTGAGGGACCTTCGGCCTCTGTGAGGAGGTAAGGTGTCTGACTGAGGGACCTTCGGCCTCTGTGAAGAGGTAAGGTGTCTGATCTGACTGAGGAACTCTTGGCCTCTGCGAAGAGGTAAGGTATCTGACTAATGGACCTTTGGCCTCTGCGGAGAGTTAAGGTATCTGACTGAGGAACCTTCAGCCTTTGAGGCGAGGTAAGGTGTCTGACTGAGGAACCTTCGGCCTCTGCGGAGAGGTAAGGTATCAGATTGAGGAACCTTCTGCCTCTGTGCTGAGGTAATGAGACTTTACTGGGGAACCTCTGTTCTAGGAGGATGGTGGTGGTACGGGAAGAATGGAGGGAAGGTAGTGGGGGTGGGGAGTGTGCCATGAGGGATAGAGTTTAAGACTAGTGGTTGGTGATCGTCCGCACCCTTGACCCTAAACTGGTTTGACGGGTGTCAACTAGTGATGATCGAGCACCCCAATGCTCGGGTGTTCGGGTGCTCTGGCCGAGCACCCCCGGAGGCTCGAGTGCTCGGCCGAGCACCCGAGCCCCATTGAAGTCAATGGGAGGACTCGAGCATTACACCAGGCACCCCCTGCTCTGATGAGGGGAGGGTGCCTGGTCCATAGGAAAAGGACAGAAAATGATGGAAACACCACAGAAATGGTTCAGGGACAGCATAGGGAGGATGTCTGGATGCATCTTGGACTCCAACGTCGCTGCTGGGAACGATGTTTCGCCCGTAGTACGCCATTTTTACAGACTGACCGTAAAACACACAAAAAGGAAGATAAAAACGACTTTAGGCGAAAAATTGTTACCAAACAGTATTTGCTGTATATTTACTTGTATATCATCTGCAAATTCTGCAAAAAATTTCCTCGATTTTTCGGAACTGGGGCCATGATTAAGAGGGAAACGTGCGCAGAGGCAAATTCTGCAAAAAATTTCCTCGATTTTTCTGAACTGGGGCCATGATTAAGAGGGAAACGTGCGCAGAGGCAAATTCTGCAAAAAATTTCCTCGATTTTTCTGAACTGGGGCCATGATTAAGAGGGAAACGTGCGCAGAGGCAAATTCTGCAAAAAATTTCCTCGATTTTTCTGAACTGGGGCCATGATTAAGAGGGAAACGTGCGCTGAGCCGACCATCTAAAACATTATGAGTGAGGGTCTGCTGCGGAGCTGACCATCCTAAACATTATATGCGAAGGCCCGCTAGTGAGCTGACGCTATAAAACATTATATGAGAGGGCCCGCTAGAGAGCTGACCCAATAAAACATTATATAAGAAGGCCCGCTGGTGAGCTGACCTATACAAAAAGTTGTCAAACAGGGCCCGCTGGTGAGCTGGCCCTATATAAAAATTATATCACAGGGCCCGCTGGTGAGCTGGCCCTATATAAAAATTATATCACAGGGTATATGGAAGAGAGTCAACCATATACCCGTTTTTTGGGTGGAAGGGGTGAATGGGAATACAGAGTATTCCCATCATTGTAAATAACATATATAAAGTCACTTTATGTTCACCCGGGGCTTTCCTCCAGTGGAGTGGTGAAGTCAGGGGAAATCCAGGCCTTGTTCATTTTTATAAGTGTCAACCTATCAGCATTTTCGGTGGAAAGGCGGATACGCTTATCTGTTATGATGCCACCAGCAGCACTAAATACCCGCTCAGACATAACGCTGGCGGCAGGGCAGGCCAGCACCTCCAAGGCGTAGAGTGCCAGTTCATACCACGTATCCAGCTTGGACACCCAGTAGCTGTAAGGCACAGAGGGATCATTGAGGACGCTGACACGGTCTGCTATGTACTCCTTCACCATCTTCCAAAACTTTTCCCTCCTTGTGACACTAGGCTGCGCATCAGGGTGAGGGTGCTGGCGGGGTGTCATGAAGGTGTCCCACGCCTTGGAGAGTGTTGCCCTGCCTTTGTCGGAACTGCTGTGTGCTCCCCTTTTCTCCCCTTCTCGGTTGGCCAAGGTAGCACGTACTCTGCCGCCAGCGTTGTCAGATGGAAAATTTTGGAGCAATTTTTCGACAAGAACCTTCTGGTATTGCACCATTTTGCTTGTCCTCTCCACCGGAGGAATGAGAGATGAGAAATTCTCTTTGTAGCGGGGGTCCAGAAGGGTGAACACCCAGTAATCCGTGTTGTCTAAAATGCGTATAACGCGTGGGTCACGGGAAAGGCAGCCTAACATAAAGTCAGCCATGTGTGCCAGAGTACCAACAGGCAAGATTTCGCTGTCCTCACCAGGAGGATGACTCTCAATCTCCTCATCCTCTTCCTCCTCTTCTGCCCACCCACGCTGAAGAGATGGAACTAAAGTTCCATGGCTACCCTCTGTAGCGGAGGCAACCGTGTCTTCCTCCTCCTCCTCCTCCGCCTCCTCCAATTGTCGCTGAGAAGACGAAGTGAGGGTGCTCTGGCTATCACCTTGTGTAAGCTCTTCCTCCTGCATTTCCACCTCTTCCACATGCAAAGCGTCGGTTTTAATTGTGAGCAGCGAGCGTTTCAGTAGACACAGAAGTGGGATGGTTACACTGATAATAGCGTTATCGCCACTCACCATCTGTGTCGATTCCTCAAAATTGCGTAAAACCTCACAGAGGTCTGACATCCATTCCCACTCCTCACTTCTGATTAGAGGAAGTTGAACGGAGAGGCGACGACCATGTAACAGCTGGTACTCCACTACTGCCCTCTGCTGCTCACAAAGCCGGGCCAACATGTGGAAGGTGGAGTTCCAGCGCGTGCTCACGTCACACAGCAGCCGGTGAGCTGGCAATTGTAAGCGCTGCTGCAGCTTCAACAGGCCGGCTGAAGCTGTTGATGACTTACGGAAATGTGCACACACGCGGCGCACCTTGGTCAAGAGATCATGCAAATTGGGGTAGGTTTTTAGAAATCGCTGAACCACTAAATTAAATACATGCGCTAGGCATGGTACGTGTGTGAGCTTGCCGAGCTCCAAAGCCGCCACCAAGTTACGCCCATTATCACACACAACCATGCCTGGTTGCAGGTTGAGTGGCGAGAGCCACTGCTCGGTCTGGTGACTAGTCCCCTGCAACAGCTCTGAGGCCGTGTGCTGTTTGTCCCCAAGGCAGATCAGCTTCAGCACGGCCTGTTGACGCTTCCCCACTGCAGTGCTACACTGCTTCCAGCTACCGGCTGATGGGTGAGTGGCGCTGCGCGCAGAGAATTCGGAGGTGGAAACGGAGGAGGAGGAGCCAATAACGTAGGTGCTGGCGGAAACCCTGATGGAGGTAGGGCCCGCAATCCTCGGCGTGGGTAGCACCTGTGCCATCCCAGGGTCCGAGTCGCTCCCAGCCTCCACGACATTCACCCAGTGTGCCGTCAGGGAAATGTAGCGTCCCTGGCCACAAGCACTTGTCCATGTGTCAGTCGTTAAGTGGACCTTCCCAGTAACTGCGTTGGTCAGGGCACGGGTGATGTTACGGGACACAAGGTGGTGTAAGGCGGGGACGGCACACCGGGAAAAGTAGTGGCGGCTGGGGACTGCGTACCGAGGGACAGCTGCTGCCATCAGGCTGCGGAAGGACTCAGTCTCCACAAGCCTAAATGGCAGCATTTCGATGGCCAGTAATTTGGAAAGGTGTGAGGTTAGTGCTATGGCCTGTGGGTGGGTGGCTGGGTATTTTCGCTTGCGCTCAAATGCCTGGGGTAACGACATTTGGATGCTGCGCTGGGACAGGGAAGTGGATGTGGTCGCTGATGGTGCTTCAGATGGTACAGGTGCAGGGCGGGAGGTATGCGGGCCTGCGCCTTCGACAGGCGATTGGCCGGCACCGAAAACAGGGGAAGAGGAGGCAGTGGTGTGGCCTGCAGACACAGATTGGCGATCCGGGCGTTCCTCCCACTTATTACGGTGCTTGGATGCCATGTGTCGGATCATGCTGGTGGTGGTGAGGTTTCTAGTGTTCATGCCTCGGCTCATTCTGGTGTGGCACAGGTTGCAAACTACAATTTTTTTGTCGTCCGCACTTTCCTTAAAAAAACGCCATACCGCGGAACACCTAGCCCTTGGCAAGGGAGATTTACGCAAGGGGGTGCTCCGTGGAACATTTGCGGGCCGGTTTGGTGCGGTCCGCCTTCTTTCTTTAGCCACACCACTGCCTCTTCCAGCCTGTTGCGGTGCTGCAGATGGCTCACCCTCAGGACTGCTGTCATCGCTCGGCTCTCCACCTTCCCAGGTGGGGTCAGTCACCTCATCGTCCACCAAGTCCTCCTCCACTTCCTCACTCTGATCATCCTCCTCATTTCTTGATCCCACCACATACTCAGTCATTGACAACTGTGTATCATCCTCCTCATCAAGGTCTTGAGACAGTAATAGTGGTTTATTTGATGGCAACTGTGTCTCATCATCATCATCCACTTCCTTTGACCTTAAATGCCGTTCCCCTCTGTCATCTTCTTGTGATTGGGTACCCTCTAGAGGTTGTGAATCAGGGCACAAGATGTCATGTTCCTCTGCAAGCGTGCTTGGAGAGAGGTTCAAATTAAGGATTGGTGATGAGACGAGCTCCTCACTATATCCCAGTGTGGGATCACTTCTTTGGCCAGACCCTCTATGGTGGGAGGAAGGATGATCAGGGTGAGGATTATGTTGACCAGACTCTTGGCTACTGAGAGTGGACTTGGTGGAAGACAGGGTGGTGCTTAACCGACTGGAAGCAGTATCAGCTGAAATCCAACCGACCACCTGTTCGCAGTGGTCTGACCTCGAGAGTGATGTCCTGCGACGCCCTGTAAACTGAGACATGAAGCTAGGTATGGTGGATGTCTTTCTTTCTTGTGCTCTGGCACCAGGCACAGTTTCTCCGCGTCCTGACCCGCGCCCTGAACTATGAGGATCACGTCCACTTCCCCGTCCCTTTTTACCCGCCTTCTTCATATTACACGGAATATGTGCTGCTAATCTGCAACTTTGCACACTAAACAGAATGTGCTGCTTATCTGCGGCTAGGCACAGTGAACGGAATATGTGACTTTTATTTTTTAAACTTTGCACACTAAACAGAATGTGCTGCTAATCTGCAACTTTGCACACTAAACAGAATGTGCTGCTTATCTGCGGCTAGGCACAGTGAACGGAATATGTGACTTTTATTTTTTACACTTTCCACACTAAACAGAATGTGCTGCTAATCTGCAACTTTGCACACTAAACAGAATGTGCTGCTTATCTGCGGCTAGGCACAGTGAACGGAATATGTGACTTTTATTTTTTACACTTTGCACACTAAACAGAATGTGCTGCTAATCTGCAACTTTGCACACTAAACAGAATGTGCTGCTTATCTGCGGCTAGGCACAGTGAACGGAATATGTGACTTTTATTTTTTACACTTTGCACACTAAACAGAATGTGCTGCTAATCTGCAACTTTGCACACTAAACAGAATGTGCTAATTATCTGCGGTTAGGCACAGTGAACGGAATATGTGACTTTTATTTTTTACACTTTGCACACTAAACAGAATGTGCTGCTAATCTGCAACTTTGCACACTAAACAGAATGTGCTGCTAATCTGCGGCTAGGCACAGTGAACGGAATATGTGACTTTTATTTTTTACACTTTGCACACTAAACAGAATGTGCTGCTAATCTGCAACTTTGCACACTAAACAGAATGTGCTGCTTATCTGCGGCTAGGCTCAGTGAACGGAATATGTGACTTTTATTTTTTACACTTTGCACACTAAACAGAATGTGCTGCTAATCTGCAACTTTGCACACTAAACAGAATGTGCTGCTTATCTGCGCCTAGGCACAGTGAACGGAATATGTGACTTTTATTTTTTACACTTTGCACACTAAACAGAATGTGCTGCTAATCTGCAACTTTGCACACTAAACAGAATGTGCTGCTTATCTGCGGCTAGGCACAGTGAACGGAATATGTGACTTTTATTTTTTACACTTTGCACACTAAACAGAATGTGCTGCTAATCTGCAACTTTGCACACTAAAAAGAATGTGCTGCTAATCTGCAACTTTGCACACTAAACAGAATGTGCTGCTAATCTGCAACTTTGCACACTAAAAAGAATGTGCTGCTAATCTGCAACTTTGCACACTAACCAGAATGTGCTGCTAATCTGAAACTTTGCACACTAAACAGAATGTGCTGCTAATCTGCGGCTAGGCACAGTGAACGGAATATGTGACGTTTTTTTTTTTAAATCTCTGCCCCCCCAAACAAAATATAACTGCTGCCCCCACACACAATAGTCCTAAAAAGGACTTTTGGGTCTTTATGTTGTTCAAACACACTTTTCTTTCCCTTCCTATCCTCATCTCTCCCTGGCTAAGACTGAGCCGAACTTGCTGGTCAGGTGCTATACAGCACCCGATCACGGGTTCTGGCCAGCCAATCAGTGTAATGCCAGCAGCCAACATTACACTGATGTCAGAGCCTCCCCGCACATTTATTGGCTGCGCAGCAGCCGCGAAACGTGCGGGGAGGAGACCCGAACATGGCGGGCGAGCACATGTGGTACTCGTACGAGTACCGCCATGTGCCGAGCAGAGCGATGCTCAAGCCGAACCGAGCTTCGGCCGAGCATGCTCGCTCATCACTAGTGTCAACCAATTAGATATGTGCAGTGGTTGAGCCGCCTAGCAGTCCGAGGTCTTGGTACGGTGTACATAACTCAGTGAGAAGTAGAGATAAGCGTATGAAGACGGTGCTTGAACAGCTTGGGGTTCCCCTCTGTATGGGGGGGGGTTACTGGCTTGATGGGTGGATCCAACTTGCTGTCTCTTCCTATTCTGGTATTGGGATCAATAAACTGAGTTTTGGGTATAAAATGGTTAAAACACAATTCACCATTTAACTATTATTTTTTATTACATCACTGTGTATTAAGGTCATATGCAGAATGTTAGACACTGTGTTTATACTTAGTTTTTCTAGTGTAAAGGTCTGTTTAGAACTTTATCTTGTGTTTATAGAACCTCCCCTGCATGGTAAACAAGACATATTTTATGTTGCTGCATGCTTGGCGATAATCTTTAGTAACATTATTTTATTTCTATTGTAAGCTCTGTGGTATCATGAGTGTAGAGCCGTTTTGTAAGCTCTGTGGTTTCACCATTGTAGCAACATTTCTATTGTAAGCTCTGTGGTATCACTACTGTAGTGCCATTACTATTGTAAGCTCTGTGGTATCACTACTGTAGTGCCATTACTATTGTAAGCTCTGCGGTATCACTACTGTAGTGTCATTACTATTGTAAGCTCTGCGGTATCACTACTTTAGTGTCATTACTATTGTAAGCTCTGTGGTATCACTACTGTAGTGCCATTACTATTGTAAGCTCTGTGGTATCACTACTGTAGTGCCATTACTATTGTAAGCTCTGCGGTATCACTACTGTAGTGTCATTACTATTGTAAGCTCTGCGGTATCACTACTGTAGTGTCATTACTATTGTAAGCTCTGCGGTATCACTACTGTAGTGCCATTACTATTGTAAGCTCTGCAGTATCACTACTGTAGTGTCATTACTATTGTAAGCTCTGCGGTATCACTACTGTAGTGCCATTACTATTGTAAGCTCTGCAGTATCACTACTGTAGTGTCATTACTATTGTAAGCTCTGTGGTATCACTACTGTAGTGCCATTTCTATTGTAAGCTCTGCGGTATCACTACTGTAGTGCCATTACTATTGTAAGCTCTGTGGTATCACTACTGTAGTGCCATTACTATTGTAAGCTCTGCAGTATCACTATTGTAGTGCCATTACTATTGTAAGCTCTGTGGTATCAAATGTGCCTTACTTTAGAACATTAATGCCAAGAATGAAAAATCATTAACAACTATCTTCATTGTAAAGAGTCCTGGAAGTGATGGTATGGCCCCAACATAGTCCTGATCTCATCATCATTGAGTCTGTCTGGGATCACATGAAGAGAGAGAGGCTACTGAGGCCTAAATACACAGAAGAACTGAGGTTAGTTCTCCAAGATGTTTGGGACAACCTACCTGCCGAGTTCCTTACAAACTGTGTGCACGTGGGCCTAGAGGAACTGATGTGTTTTGAAGGCAAAGGGTGATCACACCAAATATAGATCAGATATAGATTTTTCTTCTGGTCACTCATGATCATTTAGTTAATTGAGAAATATAAAATAATAACATGTCTATATATGAAAGCATTCTTTACAGCATTTTTTCACACCTGCCTAAGACTTTTGCACAGTCCTGTATGTGTGTACGTCTGTGGCACAGAAAGGTTAGCTCTCTGACTGCCTTTTTCAGAGCCAAATTGGTATCCAATGCATTGGATGCATCTTTGGCAGCTAAACAGTTAACCCTTTCACTGCCACACAGCTACATAATGTATTGGTCATCCCTTTGGCTCTGAAAGGACAGTCAAAGGGTTAACCTTTTGAGTGCCACAGTTCTGCATTTGATAGCCGTTTGCCAAGACAGGGCAGTTGAAGGGCAAACCTAGCCAAAGCAGTGGACCCCACTCTCATTTATGGATGTGTATGTATGTGTGTGTATAAAACAGGCATCCAAACAGTCCATGCAAGTCCCCCATCAGTCCTGTGAATTGGTGCCAACACACTAACCACACTGCACATGATGTTCTGTTTCAACCAACAGGATGATTGACACAGCACTGCACTGGCAGCCGTATGGCCCCAAACATCATCCATACCATGGACGTGGCATATTGTGTGTGGGGATTCCAAAACCATCATCCATTTCCTTCTCTACATTGACATAGACACCTCAAGGGTATCACGCACACGCCCAGGAGAACCAAGCTACAACACATAACCCATGTTCAGCATCTTCCTGGGCTTGATTGACAACAACTAACGTGATTTGCCATGATCATAGCCAGAGCAACCATGGTAGCCTTGTAGCGAAAGAGTGTTATCCAATGCAATGCAGTGGATAACACTCTGTCCCATCAGGGGTTAAAGGGCCATTGGAGTCAACATGGGACCTGTACATTGCTAGAGCTGTGAAGAGCAGCAGAGGGACGGATCTACAGTGGTTGTTACACAACATAGAGGTCATGAAACGTGGATCAGATCTCCAGGGACACCATGCTGACCTGTGTGTGTGCTGTGATGTGAGTGTGCAGTGATGTGTGTGTTTATGTCAGGGACACCATGCTGACCTGTGTGTGTGCAGTGATGTGTGTGTGCAGTGATGTGTGTGTCCCTGACATAAATACACACATCAACAAATATGTCCTAATAGCTCCATGAAACAAATCAAATTGGGCCGCCACTGTCACTCACACACTGTCACTCTCACACTGTCACTCACACACTGTCACTCACACACTGTCACTCACACACTGTCACTCACACACTGTCAATCTCACACTGTCACTCTCACACTGTCACTCACACACTTTCACTCTCACACCGTCACTCACACACTGTCACTCACACACTGTCACTCACACACTGTCACTCACACACTGTCACTCTCACACTGTCACTCACACACTGTCACTCTCACACTGTCACTCTCACACTGTCACTCACACACACTGTCACTCTCACACTGTCACTCACACACTGTCACTCTCACACTGTCAATCTCACACTGTCACTCACACACTGTCACTCTCACACTGTCACTCACACTGTCACTCACACTGTCAATCTCACACTGTCACTCACACACTTTCACTCTCACACCGTCACTCACACACTGTCACTCACACACTGTCACTCACACACTGTCACTCTCACACCGTCACTCACACACTGTCACTCACACACTGTCACTCACACACTGTCACTCACACACTGTCACTCTCACACTGTCACTCTCACACTGTCACTCTCACACTGTCACTCACACACACTGTCACTCTCACACTGTCACTCACACACTGTCACTCTCACACTGTCACTCTCACACTGTCACTCACACACTGTCAATCTCACACTGTCACTCTCACACTGTCACTCACACACTGTCACTCTCACACTGTCACTCTCACACTGTCAATCTCACACTGTCACTCTCACACTGTCACTCACACACTGTCACTCACACACTGTCACTCTCACACTGTCACTCACACACTGTCACTCTCACACTGTCACTCACACACTGTCAATCTCACACTGTCACTCTCACACTGTCACTCTCACACTGTCACTCACACACTGTCAATCTCACACTGTCACTCTCACACTGTCACTCACACACTGTCACTCTCACACTGTCACTCACACACTGTCAATCTCACACTGTCACTCTCACACTGTCACTCACACACTGTCACTCACACACTGTCACTCTCACAGTGTCACTCACACACTGTCACTCACACACTGTCACTCTCACAGTGTCACTCACACACTGTCACTCACACACTGTCACTCTCACACTGTCACTCACACACTGTCACTCACACACTGTCACTCACACACTGTCACTCTCACACTGTCACTCACACACTGTCACTCTCACAGTGTCACTCTCACAGTGTCACTCACACACTGTCACTCACACACTGTCACTCACACACTGTCACTCTCACACTGTCACTCTCACAGTGTCACTCACACACTGTCACTCTCACACTGTCACTCACACAATGTCACTCACACACTGTCACTCTCACACTGTCACTCACACACTGTCACTCACACACTGTCACTCTCACACTGTCACTCACACACTGTCAATCTCACACTGTCACTCACACACTGTCACTCACACACTGTCACTCACACACTGTCAATCTCACACTGTCACTCTCACACTGTCACTCACACACTGTCACTCTCACACTGTCACTCACACACTGTCAATCTCACACTGTCACTCACACACTGTCACTCACACACTGTCAATCTCACACTGTCACTCTCACACTGTCACTCTCACACTGTCACTCACACACTGTCACTCTCACACTGTCACTCACATACTGTCACTCACACACTGTCACTCACACACTGTCACTCACACACTGTTAATCTCACACTGTCACTCTCACACTGTCACTCACACACTGTCACTGTCACTCACACACTGTCACTCTCACACTGTCACTCTCACACTGTCACTCTCACACTGTCACTCACACACTGTCACTCACACACTGTCACTGTCACTCACACACTGTCACTCTCACACTGTCACTCACACACTGTCACTGTCACTCACACACTGTCACTCACACACTGTCACTCACACACTGTCACTCTCACACTGTCACTTTCACACTGTCACTCTCACACTGTCACTCACACACTGTCACTCTCACACTGTCACTCACACACACTGTCACTCACACACTGTCACTGTCACTCACACACTGTCACTCTCACACTGTCACTCACACACTGTCACTCACACACTGTCACTTTCACACTGTCACTCTCACACTGTCACTCACACACTGTCACTCTCACACTGTCACTCACACACACTGTCACTCACACACTGTCACTCTCACACTGTCACTATCACACTGTCACTCACACACTGTCACTCTCACACTGTCACTCACACACTGTCACTCACACACTGTCACTGTCACTCTCACACTGTCACTCTCACACTGTCACTCACACACTGTCACTCACACACTGTCACTTTCACACTGTCACTCTCACACTGTCACTCACACACTGTCACTCACACACTGTCACTCTCACACTGTCACTCACACACACTGTCACTCACACACTGTCACTCTCACACTGTCACTCTCACACTGTCACTCACACACTGTCACTCTCACACTGTCACTCACACACTGTCACTCACACACTGTCAATCTCACACTGTCACTCACACACTGTCACTCACACACTGTCACTCACACACTGTCAATCTCACACTGTCACTCACACACTGTCACTCACACACTGTCACTCTCACACTGTCACTCACACACTGTCACTCACACACTGTCACTCTCACACTGTCACTCACACACTGTCACTCTCACAGTGTCACTCTCACACTGTCACTCACACACTGTCACTCTCACACTGTCACTCTCACACTGTCACTCTCACACTGTCACTCACACACTGTCACTCACACACTGTCACTCTCACAGTGTCACTCTCACACTGTCACTCACACACTGTCACTCTCACACTGTCACTCTCACACTGTCACTCTCACACTGTCACTCACACACTGTCACTCTCACAGTGTCACTCTCACACTGTCACTCTCACACTGTCACTCTCACACTGTCACTCACACACTGTCACTCACACACTGTCACTGTCACTCTCACACTGTCACTCACACACTGTCACTCACACACTGTCACTCTCACAGTGTCACTCTCACACTGTCACTCTCACAGTGTCACTCTCACACTGTCACTCACACACTGTCACTCACACACTGTCACTCACACACTGTCACTCTCACACTGTCACTCACACACTGTCACTCTCACACTGTCACTCACACACTTTCACTCACACACTGTCACTCACACACTGTCACTCTCACACTGTCACTCACACACTGTCACTCTCACACTGTCACTCACACACTGTCACTCACACACTGTCAATCTCACACTGTCACTCTCACACTGTCACTCACACACTGTCACTCTCACACTGTCACTCACACACTGTCAATCTCACACTGTCACTCTCACACTGTCACTCACACACTGTCACTCTCACAGTGTCACTCTCACACTGTCACTCACACACTGTCACTCACACACTGTCACTCTCACACTGTCACTCACACACTGTCACTCACACACTGTCACTCTCACACTGTCAATCTCACACTGTCACTCACACACTGTCACTCACACACTGTCAATCTCACACTGTCACTCTCACACTGTCACTCACACACTGTCACTCTCACACTGTCACTCACACACTTTCACTCACACACTGTCACTCTCACACACTGTCACTCTCACACTGTCACTCACACACTGTCACTCTCACACTGTCACTCACACACTGTCACTCACACACTGTCAATCTCACACTGTCACTCTCACACTGTCACTCACACACTGTCACTCTCACACTGTCACTCACACACTGTCAATCTCACACTGTCACTCTCACACTGTCACTCTCACACTGTCACTCACACACTGTCACTCTCACACTGTCACTCTCACACTGTCACTCACACACTGTCACTCTCACACTGTCACTCACACACTGTCACTCACACACTGTCACTCACACACTGTCACTCTCACACTGTCAATCTCACACTGTCACTCCACACTGTCACTCACACACTGTCACTCACACACTGTCACTCACACACTGTCAATCTCACACTGTCACTCTCACACTGTCACTCTCACACTGTCACTCACACACTGTCACTCACACACTGTCACTCTCACACTGTCACTCACACAGTGTCACTCACACACTGTCACTCTCACACTGTCACTCACACACTGTCACTCACACACTGTCACTCTCACACTGTCACTCACACTGTCACTCTCACACTGTCACTCTCACACTGTCACTCTCACACTGTCACTCACACACTGTCACTCACACACTGTCACTCTCACACTGTCAATCGCACACTGTCACTCTCACACTGTCACTCTCACACTGTCACTCACACACTGTCACTCTCACACTGTCACTCTCACACTGTCACTCACACACTGTCACTCACACACTGTCACTCACACACTGTCACTCTCACACTGTCACTCACACACTGTCAATCTCACACTGTCACTCACACACTGTCACTCACACACTGTCAATCTCACACTGTCACTCTCACACTGTCACTCACACACTGTCACTCACACACTGTCACTCACACACTGTCACTCTCACACTGTCACTCACACACTGTCACTCACACACTGTCAATCTCACACTGTCACTCACACACTGTCACTCTCACAGTGTCACTCACACACTGTCACTCACACACTGTCACTCTCACAGTGTCACTCACACAGTCACTCACACACTGTCACTCACACACTGTCACTCACACACTGTCACTCTCACACTGTCACTCACACACTGTCACTCTCACAGTGTCACTCACACACTGTCACTCACACACTGTCAATCTCACACTGTCACTCTCACACTGTCACTCACACACTGTCACTCTCACACACTGTCACTCACACACTGTCACTCACACACTGTCACTCTCACAGTGTCACTCTCACACTGTCACTCTCACACTGTCACTCACACACTGTCACTCACACACTGTCACTCTCACACTGTCACTCTCACACTGTCACTCACGCACACTGTCACTCACACACACTGTCACTCACACACTGTCACTCTCACACTGTCACTCTCACACTGTCACTCTCACAGTGTCACTCACACACTGTCACTCACACACTGTCACTCTCACACTGTCACTCACACACTGTCACTCTCACACTGTCACTCTCACACTGTCACTCTCACACACTGTCACTCTCACACTGTCACTCACACACACTGTCACTCACACACTGTCACTCTCACACTGTCACTCACACACTGTCACTCTCACAGTGTCACTCACACACTGTCACTCTCACACTGTCACTCTCACACTGTCACTCACACACTGTCACTCTCACAGCGTCACTCTCACAGCGTCACTCACACACTGTCACTCACACACTGTCACTCTCACACTGTCACTCACACACTGTCACTCTCACAGTGTCACTCACACACTGTCACTCTCACACTGTCACTCACACACTGTCACTCTCACACTGTCACTCTCACACTGTCACTCACACACTGTCAATCTCACACTGTCACACACACTGTCACTCACACACTGTCACTCTCACACTGTCACTCTCACAGTGTCACTCACACACTGTCACTCTCACACTGTCACTCTCACACTGTCACTCTCACAGTGTCACTCTCACACTGTCACTCACACACTGTCACTCACACAGTGTCACTCTCACAGTGTCACTCACACACTGTCACTCTCACACTGTCACTCTCACACTGTCACTCTCACACTGTCACTCTCACACTGTCACTCACACACTGTCAATCTCACACTGTCACTCTCACACTGTCACTCACACACTGTCACTCACACACTGTCACTCTCACACTGTCACTCACACACTGTCAATCTCACACTGTCACTCTCACACTGTCACTCACACACTGTCACTCACACACTGTCACTCTCACAGTGTCACTCACACACTGTCACTCACACACTGTCACTCTCACAGTGTCACTCACACACTGTCACTCACACACTGTCACTCACACACTGTCACTCTCACACTGTCACTCACACACTGTCACTCTCACACTGTCACTCACACACTGTCACTCACACACTGTCACTCTCACAGTGTCACTCTCACAGTGTCACTCACACACTGTCACTCACACACTGTCACACACACACTGTCACTCTCACACTGTCACTCTCACAGTGTCACTCACACACTGTCACTCTCACACTGTCACTCACACACTGTCACTCACACACTGTCACTCTCACACTGTCACTCACACACTGTCACTCTCACAGTGTCACTCACACACTGTCACTCTCACACTGTCACTCTCACACTGTCACTCACACACTGTCAATCTCACACTGTCACTCACACACTGTCACTCACACACTGTCACTCACACACTATCAATCTCACACTGTCACTCTCACACTGTCACTCACACACTGTCACTCACATACTGTCACTCACACACTGTCACTCACACACTGTCACTCACACACTGTCACTCACACACTGTTAATCTCACACTGTCACTCTCACACTGTCACTCTCACACTGTCACTCTCACACTGTCACTCACACACTGTCACTCACACACTGTCACTGTCACTCACACACTGTCACTCACACACTGTCACTCTCACACTGTCACTCTCACACTGTCACTCACACACTGTCACTGTCACTCACACACTGTCACTCTCACACTGTCACTCACACACTGTCACTGTCACTCACACACTGTCACTCACACACTGTCACTCTCACACTGTCACTCTCACACTGTCACTCACACACTGTCACTCACACACTGTCACTCTCACACTGTCACTCACACACTGTCACTCACACACTGTCACTGTCACTCACACACTGTCACTCTCACACTGTCACTCTCACACTGTCACTCTCACACTGTCACTCTCACACTGTCACTCACACACTGTCACTCACACACTGTCACTTTCACACTGTCACTCTCACACTGTCACTCACACACTGTCACTCACACACTGTCACTCTCACACTGTCACTCACACACACTGTCACTCACACACTGTCACTCTCACACTGTCACTATCACACTGTCACTCACACACTGTCACTCACACACTGTCACTCTCACACTGTCACTCACACACTGTCACTCACACACTGTCACTGTCACTCTCACACTGTCACTCTCACACTGTCACTCATACACTGTCACTCACACACTGTCACTCTCACACTGTCACTCACACACTGTCAATCTCACACTGTCACTCACACACTGTCAATCTCACACTGTCAATCTCACACTGTCACTCACACACTGTCACTCACACACTGTCACTCTCACACTGTCACTCACACACTGTCACTCACACACTGTCACTCTCACACTGTCAATCTCACACTGTCACTCACACACTGTCACTCTCACAGTGTCACTCACACACTGTCACTCACACACTGTCACTCACACACTGTCACTCTCACAGTGTCACTCACACAGTTACTCACACACTGTCACTCACACACTGTCACTCACACACTGTCACTCTCACACTGTCACTCACACACTGTCACTCTCACAGTGTCACTCACACACTGTCAATCTCACACTGTCACTCTCACACTGTCACTCTCACACTGTCACTCACACACTGTCACTCACACACTGTCACTCACACACTGTCACTCACACACTGTCACTCTCACACTGTCACTCTCACACTGTCACTCTCACACACTGTCACTCACACACACTGTCACTCACACACTGTCACTCACACACTGTCACTCTCACACTGTCACTCACACACTGTCACTCACACACTGTCACTCTCACACTGTCACTCTCACACTGTCACTCACACACTGTCACTCTCACACTGTCACTCACACACTGTCACTCTCTCAGCGTCACTCACACACTGTCACTCACACACTCACTCTCACACTGTCACTCATAAACTGTCACTCTCACAGTGTCACTCACACACTGTCAATCTCACACTGTCACTCACACACTGTCACTCACACACTGTCACTCTCACACTGTCACTCACACACTGTCAATCTCACACTGTCACTCACACACTGTCACTCACACACTGTCACTCACACACTGTCACTCACACAGTGTCACTCTCACACTGTCACTCTCACACTGTCACTCTCACACTGTCACTCTCACACTGTCACTCACACACTGTCACTCACACACTGTCACTGTCACTCACACACTGTCACTCACACACTGTCACTCTCACACTGTCACTCACACACTGTCACTCTCACACTGTCACTCACACACTGTCACTCTCACACTGTCACTCACACACTGTCACTCACACACTGTCACTCTCACACTGTCACTCACACACTGTCACTCACACACTGTCACTCTCACACTGTCACTCACACACTGTCACTCTCACACTGTCACTCTCACACTGTCACTCACACACTGTCACTCTCACACTGTCACTCTCACACTGTCACTCACACAGTGTCACTCTCACACTGTCACTCACACACTGTCACTCACACACTGTCACTCTCACACTGTCACTCACACAATGTCACTCTCACACTGTCACTCTCACACTGTCACTCTCACACTGTCACTCACACACTGTCAATCTCACACTGTCACTCACACACTGTCACTCACACACTGTCACTCACACACTGTCACTCTCACACTGTCACTCACACACTGTCACTCACACACTGTCACTCTCACACTGTCACTCTCACACTGTCACTCTCACACTGTCACTCACACACTGTCACTCTCACACTGTCACTCTCACACTGTCACTCACACACTGTCACTCTCACAGTGTCACTCTCACACTGTCACTCTCACACTGTCACTCTCACACTGTCACTCACACACTGTCAATCTCACACTGTCAATCTCACACTGTCACTCACACACTGTCAGTCACACACTGTCACTCACACACTGTCACTCACACACTGTTAATCTCACACTGTCACTCTCACACTGTCACTCTCACACTGTCACTCACACACTGTCACTCACACTCACACACTGTCACTCACACACTGTCACTCACACACTGTCACTCTCACACTGTCACTCTCACACTGTCACTCACACACTGTCACTCTCACTCACACACTGTCACTCACACACTGTCACTCACACACTGTCACTCTCACACTGTCACTCTCACACTGTCACTCTCACACTGTCACTCTCACACTGTCACTCACACACTGTCACTCACACACTGTCACTGTCACTCACACACTGTCACCTCACACTGTCACTCTCACACTGTCACTCTCACACTGTCACTCACACACACTGTCACTCTCACACTGTCACTCACACACACTGTCACTCTCACACTGTCACTCACACACTGTAACTCACACACTGTCACTGTCACTCACACACTGTCACTCACACACTGTCACTCACACACTGTCACTCTCACACTGTCACTCACACACTGTCACTGTCACTCACATACTGTCACTCACACACTGTCACTCTCACACTGTCACTCACACACTGTCACTCACACACTGTCACTCACACACTGTCACTCTCACACTGTCACTCACACACTGTCACTCTCACAGTGTCACTCACACACTGTCACTCACACACTGTCACTCTCACACTGTCACTCACACTGTCACTCTCACAGTGTCACTCTCACACTGTCACTCACACTGTCACTCACACAGTGTCACTCTCACACTGTCACTCTCACACTGTCACTCACACACTGTCACTGTCACTCACACACTGTCACTCTCACACTGTCACTCTCACACTGTCACTCTCACACTGTCACTCACACACTGTCACTCTCACACTGTCACTCACACACTGTCACTCTCACACTGTCACTCTCACACTGTCACTCACACACTGTCACTCTCACAGTGTCACTCACACACTGTCACTCTCACACTGTCACTCTCACTCACACTGTCACTCTCACAGTGTCACTCTCACACTGTCACTCACACACTGTCACTCTCACACTGTCACTCACACACTGTCACTCACACACTGTCACTGTCACTCACACACTGTCACTCTCACACTGTCACTCTCACACTGTCACTCTCACACTGTCACTCTCACACTGTCACTCACACACTGTCACTCACACACTGTCACTCTCACACTGTCACTCACACACTGTCACTCTCACAGTGTCACTCTCACAGTGTCACTCACACACTGTCACTCACACACTGTCACTCTCACAGTGTCACTCTCACACTGTCACTCTCACACTGTCACTCACACACTGTCACTCACACACTGTCACTCACACACTGTCACTCACACACTGTCACTCTCACAGTGTCACTCTCACAGTGTCACTCACACACTGTCACTCACACACTGTCACTCTCACAGTGTCACTCTCACACTGTCACTCTCACACTGTCACTCACACACTATCAATCTCACACTGTCACTCTCACACTGTCACTCACACACTGTCACTCACATACTGTCACTCACACACTGTCACTCACACACTGTCACTCACACACTGTTAATCTCACACTGTCACTCTCACACTGTCACTCTCACACTGTCACTCTCACACTGTCACTCACACACTGTCACTCACACACTGTCACTGTCACTCACACACTGTCACTCACACACTGTCACTCTCACACTGTCACTCTCACACTGTCACTCACACACTGTCACTGTCACTCACACACTGTCACTCTCACACTGTCACTCACACACTGTCACTGTCACTCACACACTGTCACTCACACACTGTCACTCTCACACTGTCACTCTCACACTGTCACTCACACACTGTCACTCACACACTGTCACTCACACACTGTCACTCTCACACTGTCACTCACACACTGTCACTCACACACTGTCACTGTCACTCACACACTGTCACTCTCACACTGTCACTCTCACACTGTCACTCTCACACTGTCACTCTCACACTGTCACTCACACACTGTCACTCACACACTGTCACTTTCACACTGTCACTCTCACACTGTCACTCACACACTGTCACTCACACACTGTCACTCTCACACTGTCACTCACACACACTGTCACTCACACACTGTCACTTCACACTGTCACTATCACACTGTCACTCACACACTGTCACTCACACACTGTCACTCTCACACTGTCACTCACACACTGTCACTCACACACTGTCACTGTCACTCTCACACTGTCACTCTCACACTGTCACTCATACACTGTCACTCACACACTGTCACTCTCACACTGTCACTCACACACTGTCAATCTCACACTGTCACTCACACACTGTCAATCTCACACTGTCAATCTCACACTGTCACTCACACACTGTCACTCACACACTGTCACTCTCACACTGTCACTCACACACTGTCACTCACACACTGTCACTCTCACACTGTCAATCTCACACTGTCACTCACACACTGTCACTCTCACAGTGTCACTCACACACTGTCACTCACACACTGTCACTCACACACTGTCACTCTCACAGTGTCACTCACACAGTTACTCACACACTGTCACTCACACACTGTCACTCACACACTGTCACTCTCACACTGTCACTCACACACTGTCACTCTCACAGTGTCACTCACACACTGTCAATCTCACACTGTCACTCTCACACTGTCACTCTCACACTGTCACTCACACACTGTCACTCACACACTGTCACTCACACACTGTCACTCACACACTGTCACTCTCACACTGTCACTCTCACACTGTCACTCTCACACACTGTCACTCACACACACTGTCACTCACACACTGTCACTCACACACTGTCACTCTCACACTGTCACTCACACACTGTCACTCACACACTGTCACTCTCACACTGTCACTCTCACACTGTCACTCACACACTGTCACTCTCACACTGTCACTCACACACTGTCACTCTCACAGTGTCACTCACACACTGTCACTCTCACACTGTCACTCACACACTGTCACTCTCTCAGCGTCACTCACACACTGTCACTCACACACTCACTCTCACACTGTCACTCATAAACTGTCACTCTCACAGTGTCACTCACACACTGTCAATCTCACACTGTCACTCACACACTGTCACTCACACACTGTCACTCTCACACTGTCACTCACACACTGTCAATCTCACACTGTCACTCACACACTGTCACTCACACACTGTCACTCACACACTGTCACTCACACAGTGTCACTCTCACACTGTCACTCTCACACTGTCACTCTCACACTGTCACTCTCACACTGTCACTCACACACTGTCACTCACACACTGTCACTGTCACTCACACACTGTCACTCACACACTGTCACTCTCACACTGTCACTCACACACTGTCACTCTCACACTGTCACTCACACACTGTCACTCACACACTGTCACTCACACACTGTCACTCTCACACTGTCACTCACACACTGTCACTCACACACTGTCACTCTCACACTGTCACTCACACACTGTCACTCTCACACTGTCACTCTCACACTGTCACTCACACACTGTCACTCTCACACTGTCACTCTCACACTGTCACTCACACAGTGTCACTCTCACACTGTCACTCACACACTGTCACTCACACACTGTCACTCTCACACTGTCACTCACACACTGTCACTCTCACACTGTCACTCTCACACTGTCACTCTCACACTA
>JBBDGT010000447.1:0-66233 GCA_037306005.1 Rhinophrynus dorsalis | reverse complement strand
TATAAGGCTGCAGGAAGAGGTTTATTAGATTAATGTGATGGGATAAGGCTCCAGGAAGAGGTTTATCAGATTAATGTGATGGGATATGGCTCCAGGAATAGGTTTATCAGATTAATATGATGGGATAAGGCTCCAGGAAGAGGTTTATCAGATTAATGTGATGGGATAAGGCTCCAGGAAGAGGTTTATCAGAATAATGTGATGGGAGAAGGCTGCAGGAAGAGGTTTATCAGAATAATATGATGGGATAAGGCTGCAGGAAGAGGTTTATCAGATTAATATGATGGGATAAGTCTCCAGGAAGAGGTTTATCAGAATAATGTGATGGGATAAGGCTGCAGGAAGAGGTTTATCAGATTAATGTTATGGGATAAGTCTCCAGGAAGAGGTTTAAAAGATTAATGTGATGGGATAAGGCTCCAGGAAGAGGTTTATCAGATTAATGTGATGGGATAAGGCTCCAGGAAGAGGTTTATCAGATTAATGTGATGGGATAAGGCTGCAGTAAGAGGTTTATCAGATTAATGTGATGGGATAAGACTTCAGGAAGAGGTTTATCAGATTAATGTGATGGGATAAGGCTCCAGGAAGAGGTTTATCAGAATAATGTGATGGGATAAGGCTGCAGGAAGAGGTTTATCAGATTAATGTGATGGGATAAGACTTCAGGAAGAGGTTTATCAGAATAATGTTATGGGATAAGGCTGCAGGAAGAGGTTTATCAGAATAATGTGATGGGATAAGGCTGCAGGAAGAGTTTTATCAGATTAATGTGATGGGATAAGGCTCTAGGAAGAGTTTTTTCAGAATAATGTGATGGGATAAGGCTGCAGGAAGAGGTTTATCAGAATAATGTGATGGGATAAGGCTCCAGGAAGAGGTTTATCAGATTAATGTGATGGGATAAGGCTCCAGGAGGAGGTTTATCAGATTAATTTGATGGGATAAGGCTGCAGAAAGAGGTTTATCAGATTAATGTGATGGGATAAGACTTCAGGAAGAGGTTTATCAGATTAATGTGATGGGATAAGGCTCCAGGAAGAGGTTTATCAGATTAATGTGATGGGATAAGGCTGCAGGAAGAGGTTTATCAGATTAATGTGATGGGATAAGGCTGCAGGAAGAGGTTTATCAGATTAATATGATGGGATAAGGCTGCAGGAAGAGGTTTATCAGATTAATATGATGGGATAAGGCTCCAGGAAGAGGTTTATCAGATTAATGTGATGGGATAAGGCTCCAGGAAGAGGTTTATCAAAATAATGTGATGGGATAAGGCTGCAGGAAGAGGTTTATTAGATTAATGTGATGGGATAAGGCTCCAGGAAGAGGTTTATCAGATTAATGTGATGGGATAAGGCTCCAGGAATAGGTTTATCAGATTAATATGATGGGATAAGGCTCCAGGAAGAGGTTTATCAGATTAATGTGATGGGATAAGGCTCCAGGAAGAGGTTTATCAGAATAATGTGATGGGATAAGGCTGCAGGAAGTGGTTTATCAGAATAATATGATGGATAAGGCTGCAGGAAGAGGTTTATCAGATTAATATGATGGGATAAGGCTCCAGGAAGAGGTTTATCAGAATAATGTGATGGGATAAGTCTCCAGGAAGAGGTTTATCAGAATAATGTGATGGGATAAGGCTGCAGGAAGAGGTTTATCAGATTAATGTGATGGGATAAGACTGCAGGAGGAGGTTTATCAGATTAATGTGATGGGAAAAGGCTGCAGGAAGAGGTTTATCAGATTAATGTTATGGGATAAGGCTCCAGGAAGAGGTTTATCAGATTAATGTGATGGGATAAGGCTGCAGGAAGAGGTTTATCAGATTAATGTGATGGGATAAGACTGCAGGAAGAGGTTTATCAGATTAATGTGATGGGATAAGGCTGCAGTAAGAGGTTTATAAGATTAATGTGATGGGATAAGGCTGCAGTAAGAGGTTTATAAGATTAATGTGATGGGATAAAGCTCCAGTAAGAGGTTTATCAGATTAATGTGATGGGATAAGACTTCAGGAAGAGGTTTATCAGATTAATGTGATGGTATAAGGCTGCAGGAAGAGGTTTATCAGATTAATGTGATGGGATAAGGCTCCAGGAAGAGGTTTATCAGATTAATGTGATGGGATAAGGCTCCAGGAAGAGGTTTATCAGATTAATGTGATGGGATAAGGCTCCAGGAAGAGGTTTATCAAATTAATGTGATGGTATAAGGCTGCAGTAAGAGGCTTATCAGACTAATGTGATGGGATAAGGCTCCAGGAAGAGGTTTATCAGATAAATGTGATGGGATAAGGCTGCAGGAAGAGGTTTATCAGATAAATGTGATGGGATAAGGCTCCAGGAAGAGGTTTATCAGATTAATGTGATGGGATAAGACTCCAGGAAGAGGTTTATCATATTAATGTGATGGGATAAGGCTGCAGGAAGAGGTTTATCAGATTAATGTGATGGGATAAGGCTCCAGGAAGAGGTTTATCACATTAATATGATGGGATAAGGCTCCAGGAAGAGGTTCATCAGAATAATGTGATGGGATAAGGCTGCAGGAAGAGGTTTATCAGATTAATGTGATGGGATAAAGCTCCAGGAAGAGGTTTATCAGATTAATGTGATGGGATAAGGCTCCAGGAAGAGGTTTATCAGAATAATGTGATGGGATAAGGCTGCAGGAAGAGGTTTATCAAATTAATGTGATGGTATAAGGCTGCAGTAAGAGGCTTATCAGACTAATGTGATGGGATAAGGCTCCAGGAAGAGGTTTATCAGATAAATGTGATGGGATAAGGCTGCAGGAAGAGGTTTATCAGATAAATGTGATGGGATAAGGCTCCAGGAAGAGGTTTATCAGATTAATGTGATGGGATAAGACTCCAGGAAGAGGTTTATCATATTAATGTGATGGGATAAGGCTCCAGGAAGAGGTTCATCAGAATAATGTGATGGGATAAGGCTGCAGGAAGAGGTTTATCAGATTAATGTGATGGGATAAGGCTCCAGGAAGAGGTTTATCACATTAATATGATGGGATAAGGCTCCAGGAAGAGGTTCATCAGAATAATGTGATGGGATAAGGCTGCAGGAAGAGGTTTATCAGATTAATGTGATGGGATAAAGCTCCAGGAAGAGGTTTATCAGATTAATGTGATGGGATAAGGCTCCAGGAAGAGGTTTATCAGATTAATGTGATGGGATAAGGCTCCAGGAAGAGGTTTATCAGATTAATGTGATGGGATAAGGCTCCAGGAAGAGGTTTATCACATTAATATGATGGGATAAGGCTCCAGGAAGAGGTTTATCAGAATAATGTGATAGGATAAGGCTCCAGGAAGAGATTTATCAGATTAATGTGATGGGATAAGGCTCCAGGAAGAGGTTTATCAGATTAATGTGATGGGATAAGGCTCCAGGAAGAGGTTTATCAGAATAATATGATGGGATAACGCTCCAGGAAGAGGTTTATCAGATTAATGTGATGGGATAAGGCTCCAGGAAGAGGTTTATCAGATTAATGTGATGGGATAAGGCTCCAGGAAGAGATTTATCAGATTAATGTGATGGGATAAGGCTGCAGGAAGAGGTTTATCAGATTAATATGATGGGATAAGGCTGCAGGAAGAGGTTTATCAGATTAATATGATGGGATAAGGCTCCAGGAAGAGGTTTATCAGATTAATGTGATGGGATAAGGCTCCAGGAAGAGGTTTATCAGAATAATGTGATGGGATAAGGCTGCAGGAAGAGGTTTATTAGATTAATGTGATGGGATAAGGCTCCAGGAAGAGGTTTATCAGATTAATATGATGGGATAAGGCTCCAGGAAGAGGTTTATCAGATTAATGTGATGGGATAAGGCTCCAGGAAGAGGTTTATCAGAATAATATGATGGGATAAGGCTGCAGGAAGAGGTTTATCAGATTAATGTGATGGTATAAGGCTCCAGGAAGAGGTTTATCAGATTAATGTGATGGGATATGGCTCCAGGAATAGGTTTATCAGATTAA
The DNA here is from genome assembly GCA_037306005.1 of Rhinophrynus dorsalis. Taxonomy (NCBI): domain Eukaryota; kingdom Metazoa; phylum Chordata; class Amphibia; order Anura; family Rhinophrynidae; genus Rhinophrynus; species Rhinophrynus dorsalis. Next base: position 62,224 of record JBBDGT010000447.1, on the reverse strand, counting down.
TATGATGGGATAAGGCTCCAGGAAGAGGTTTATCAGATTAATGTGATGGGATAAGGCTCCAGGAAGAGGTTTATCAGAATAATGTGATGGGAGAAGGCTACAGGAAGAGGTTTATCAGAATAATATGATGGGATAAGGCTGCAGGAAGAGGTTTATCAGATTAATATGATGGGATAAGTCTCCAGGAAGAGGTTTATCAGAATAATGTGATGGGATAAGGCTGCAGGAAGAGGTTTATCAGATTAATGTTATGGGATAAGTCTCCAGGAAGAGGTTTAAAAGATTAATGTGATGGGATAAGGCTCCAGAAGAGGTTTATCAGATTAATGTGATGGGATAAGGCTCCAGTAAGAGGATTATCAGATTAATGTGATGGGATAAGGCTGCAGTAAGAGGTTTATCAGATTAATGTGATGGGATAAGGCTGCAGTAAGAGGTTTATCAGATTAATGTGATGGGATAAGACTTCAGGAAGAGGTTTATCAGATTAATGTGATGGGATAAGGCTCCAGGAAGAGGTTTATCAGAATAATGTGATGGGATAAGGCTGCAGGAAGAGGTTTATCAGATTAATGTGATGGGATAAGACTTCAGGAAGAGGTTTATCAGAATAATGTGATGGGATAAGGCTCCAGGAAGAGGTTTATCAGATTAATGTGATGGGATAAGGCTGCAGGAAGAGGTTTATCAGAATAATGTGATGGGATAAGGCTGCAGGAAGAGTTTTATCAGATTAATGTGATGGGATAAGGCTCTAGGAAGACTTTTTTCAGAATAATGTGATGGGATAAGGCTGCAGGAAGAGGTTTATCAGAATAATGTGATGGGATAAGGCTCCAGGAAGAGGTTTATCAGATTAATGTGATGGGATAAGGCTGCAGGAAGAGTTTTATCAGATTAATGTGATGGTATAAGGCTCCAGGAAGAGGTTTATGAGATTAATGTGATGGGATAAGGCTCCAGGAAGAGGTTTATCAGATTAATGTGATGGGATAAGGCTGCAGGAAGAGGTTTATCAGATTAATATGATGGAATAAGGCTCCAGGAAGAGGTGTATCAGATTAATGTGATGGGATAAGGCTCCAGGAAGAGATTTATCAGATTAATATGATGGAATAAGGCTCCAGGAAGAGGTTTATCAGATTAATATGATGGAATAAGGCTCCAGGAAGAGGTTTATCAGATTAATGTGATGGGATAAGGCTCCAGGAAGAGATTTATCAGAATAATGTGATTGGATAAGGCTGCAGGAAGAGGTTTATCAGATTAATGTGATGGGATAAGGCTCCAGGAAGAGGTTTATCAGATTAATGTGATGGGATAAGGCTGCAGGAAGAGGTTTATCAGATTAATGTGATGGGATAAGGCTCCAGGAAGAGGTTTATCAGATTAATGTGATGGGATAAGGCTCCAGGAAGAGGTTTATCAGAATAATGTGATGGGAGAAGGCTACAGGAAGAGGTTTATCAGAATAATATGATGGGATAAGGCTGCAGGAAGAGGTTTATCAGATTAATATGATGGGATAAGTCTCCAGGAAGAGGTTTATCAGAATAATGTGATGGGATAAGGCTGCAGGAAGAGGTTTATCAGATTAATGTTATGGGATAAGTCTCCAGGAAGAGGTTTAAAAGATTAATGTGATGGGATAAGGCTCCAGGAAGAGGTTTATCAGATTAATGTGATGGGATAAGGCTCCAGGAAGAGGTTTATCAGATTAATGTGATGGGATAAGGCTGCAGTAAGAGGTTTATCAGATTAATGTGATGGGATAAGACTTCAGGAAGAGGTTTATCAGATTAATGTGATGGGATAAGGCTCCAGGAAGAGGTTTATCAGAATAATGTGATGGGATAAGGCTGCAGGAAGAGGTTTATCAGATTAATGTGATGGGATAAGACTTCAGGAAGAGGTTTATCAGAATAATGTTATGGGATAAGGCTGCAGGAAGAGGTTTATCAGAATAATGTGATGGGATAAGGCTGCAGGAAGAGTTTTATCAGATTAATGTGATGGGATAAGGCTCTAGGAAGAGTTTTTTCAGAATAATGTGATGGGATAAGGCTGCAGGAAGAGGTTTATCAGAATAATGTGATGGGATAAGGCTCCAGGAAGAGGTTTATCAGATTAATGTGATGGGATAAGGCTCCAGGAGGAGGTTTATCAGATTAATTTGATGGGATAAGGCTGCAGAAAGAGGTTTATCAGATTAATGTGATGGGATAAGACTTCAGGAAGAGGTTTATCAGATTAATGTGATGGGATAAGGCTCCAGGAAGAGGTTTATCAGATTAATGTGATGGGATAAGGCTGCAGGAAGAGGTTTATCAGATTAATGTGATGGGATAAGGCTGCAGGAAGAGGTTTATCAGATTAATATGATGGGATAAGGCTGCAGGAAGAGGTTTATCAGATTAATATGATGGGATAAGGCTCCAGGAAGAGGTTTATCAGATTAATGTGATGGGATAAGGCTCCAGGAAGAGGTTTATCAAAATAATGTGATGGGATAAGGCTGCAGGAAGAGGTTTATTAGATTAATGTGATGGGATAAGGCTCCAGGAAGAGGTTTATCAGATTAATGTGATGGGATAAGGCTCCAGGAATAGGTTTATCAGATTAATATGATGGGATAAGGCTCCAGGAAGAGGTTTATCAGATTAATGTGATGGGATAAGGCTCCAGGAAGAGGTTTATCAGAATAATGTGATGGGATAAGGCTGCAGGAAGTGGTTTATCAGAATAATATGATGGGATAAGGCTGCAGGAAGAGGTTTATCAGATTAATATGATGGGATAAGGCTCCAGGAAGAGGTTTATCAGAATAATGTGATGGGATAAGTCTCCAGGAAGAGGTTTATCAGAATAATGTGATGGGATAAGGCTGCAGGAAGAGGTTTATCAGATTAATGTGATGGGATAAGACTGCAGGAGGAGGTTTATCAGATTAATGTGATGGGAAAAGGCTGCAGGAAGAGGTTTATCAGATTAATGTTATGGGATAAGGCTCCAGGAAGAGGTTTATCAGATTAATGTGATGGGATAAGGCTGCAGGAAGAGGTTTATCAGATTAATGTGATGGGATAAGACTGCAGGAAGAGGTTTATCAGATTAATGTGATGGGATAAGGCTGCAGTAAGAGGTTTATAAGATTAATGTGATGGGATAAGGCTGCAGTAAGAGGTTTATAAGATTAATGTGATGGGATAAAGCTCCAGTAAGAGGTTTATCAGATTAATGTGATGGGATAAGACTTCAGGAAGAGGTTTATCAGATTAATGTGATGGTATAAGGCTGCAGGAAGAGGTTTATCAGATTAATGTGATGGGATAAGGCTCCAGGAAGAGGTTTATCAGATTAATGTGATGGGATAAGGCTCCAGGAAGAGGTTTATCAGATTAATGTGATGGGATAAGGCTCCAGGAAGAGGTTTATCAAATTAATGTGATGGTATAAGGCTGCAGTAAGAGGCTTATCAGACTAATGTGATGGGATAAGGCTCCAGGAAGAGGTTTATCAGATAAATGTGATGGGATAAGGCTGCAGGAAGAGGTTTATCAGATAAATGTGATGGGATAAGGCTCCAGGAAGAGGTTTATCAGATTAATGTGATGGGATAAGACTCCAGGAAGAGGTTTATCATATTAATGTGATGGGATAAGGCTGCAGGAAGAGGTTTATCAGATTAATGTGATGGGATAAGGCTCCAGGAAGAGGTTTATCACATTAATATGATGGGATAAGGCTCCAGGAAGAGGTTCATCAGAATAATGTGATGGGATAAGGCTGCAGGAAGAGGTTTATCAGATTAATGTGATGGGATAAAGCTCCAGGAAGAGGTTTATCAGATTAATGTGATGGGATAAGGCTCCAGGAAGAGGTTTATCAGAATAATGTGATGGGATAAGGCTGCAGGAAGAGGTTTATCAAATTAATGTGATGGTATAAGGCTGCAGTAAGAGGCTTATCAGACTAATGTGATGGGATAAGGCTCCAGGAAGAGGTTTATCAGATAAATGTGATGGGATAAGGCTGCAGGAAGAGGTTTATCAGATAAATGTGATGGGATAAGGCTCCAGGAAGAGGTTTATCAGATTAATGTGATGGGATAAGACTCCAGGAAGAGGTTTATCATATTAATGTGATGGGATAAGGCTCCAGGAAGAGGTTCATCAGAATAATGTGATGGGATAAGGCTGCAGGAAGAGGTTTATCAGATTAATGTGATGGGATAAGGCTCCAGGAAGAGGTTTATCACATTAATATGATGGGATAAGGCTCCAGGAAGAGGTTCATCAGAATAATGTGATGGGATAAGGCTGCAGGAAGAGGTTTATCAGATTAATGTGATGGGATAAAGCTCCAGGAAGAGGTTTATCAGATTAATGTGATGGGATAAGGCTCCAGGAAGAGGTTTATCAGATTAATGTGATGGGATAAGGCTCCAGGAAGAGGTTTATCAGATTAATGTGATGGGATAAGGCTCCAGGAAGAGGTTTATCACATTAATATGATGGGATAAGGCTCCAGGAAGAGGTTTATCAGAATAATGTGATAGGATAAGGCTCCAGGAAGAGATTTATCAGATTAATGTGATGGGATAAGGCTCCAGGAAGAGGTTTATCAGATTAATGTGATGGGATAAGGCTCCAGGAAGAGGTTTATCAGAATAATATGATGGGATAACGCTCCAGGAAGAGGTTTATCAGATTAATGTGATGGGATAAGGCTCCAGGAAGAGGTTTATCAGATTAATGTGATGGGATAAGGCTCCAGGAAGAGATTTATCAGATTAATGTGATGGGATAAGGCTGCAGGAAGAGGTTTATCAGATTAATATGATGGGATAAGGCTGCAGGAAGAGGTTTATCAGATTAATATGATGGGATAAGGCTCCAGGAAGAGGTTTATCAGATTAATGTGATGGGATAAGGCTCCAGGAAGAGGTTTATCAGAATAATGTGATGGGATAAGGCTGCAGGAAGAGGTTTATTAGATTAATGTGATGGGATAAGGCTCCAGGAAGAGGTTTATCAGATTAATATGATGGGATAAGGCTCCAGGAAGAGGTTTATCAGATTAATGTGATGGGATAAGGCTCCAGGAAGAGGTTTATCAGAATAATATGATGGGATAAGGCTGCAGGAAGAGGTTTATCAGATTAATGTGATGGTATAAGGCTCCAGGAAGAGGTTTATCAGATTAATGTGATGGGATATGGCTCCAGGAATAGGTTTATCAGATTAATATGATGGGATAAGGCTCCAGGAAGAGGTTTATCAGATTAATGTGATGGGATAAGGCTCCAGGAAGAGGTTTATCAGAATAATGTGATGGGAGAAGGCTACAGGAAGAGGTTTATCAGAATAATATGATGGGATAAGGCTGCAGGAAGAGGTTTATCAGATTAATATGATGGGATAAGTCTCCAGGAAGAGGTTTATCAGAATAATGTGATGGGATAAGGCTGCAGGAAGAGGTTTATCAGATTAATGTTATGGGATAAGTCTCCAGGAAGAGGTTTAAAAGATTAATGTGATGGGATAAGGCTCCAGGAAGAGGTTTATCAGATTAATGTGATGGGATAAGGCTCCAGTAAGAGGATTATCAGATTAATGTGATGGGATAAGGCTGCAGTAAGAGGTTTATCAGATTAATGTGATGGGATAAGGCTGCAGTAAGAGGTTTATCAGATTAATGTGATGGGATAAGACTTCAGGAAGAGGTTTATCAGATTAATGTGATGGGATAAGGCTCCAGGAAGAGGTTTATCAGAATAATGTGATGGGATAAGGCTGCAGGAAGAGGTTTATCAGATTAATGTGATGGGATAAGACTTCAGGAAGAGGTTTATCAGAATAATGTGATGGGATAAGGCTCCAGGAAGAGGTTTATCAGATTAATGTGATGGGATAAGGCTGCAGGAAGAGGTTTATCAGAATAATGTGATGGGATAAGGCTGCAGGAAGAGTTTTATCAGATTAATGTGATGGGATAAGGCTCTAGGAAGACTTTTTTCAGAATAATGTGATGGGATAAGGCTGCAGGAAGAGGTTTATCAGAATAATGTGATGGGATAAGGCTCCAGGAAGAGGTTTATCAGATTAATGTGATGGGATAAGGCTGCAGGAAGAGTTTTATCAGATTAATGTGATGGTATAAGGCTCCAGGAAGAGGTTTATGAGATTAATGTGATGGGATAAGGCTCCAGGAAGAGGTTTATCAGATTAATGTGATGGGATAAGGCTGCAGGAAGAGGTTTATCAGATTAATATGATGGAATAAGGCTCCAGGAAGAGGTGTATCAGATTAATGTGATGGGATAAGGCTCCAGGAAGAGATTTATCAGATTAATATGATGGAATAAGGCTCCAGGAAGAGGTTTATCAGATTAATATGATGGAATAAGGCTCCAGGAAGAGGTTTATCAGATTAATGTGATGGGATAAGGCTCCAGGAAGAGATTTATCAGAATAATGTGATTGGATAAGGCTGCAGGAAGAGGTTTATCAGATTAATGTGATGGGATAAGGCTCCAGGAAGAGGTTTATCAGATTAATGTGATGGGATAAGGCTGCAGGAAGAGGTTTATCAGATTAATGTGATGGGATAAGGCTCCAGGAAGAGGTTTATCAGATTAATGTGATGGGATAAGGCTCCAGGAAGAGGTTTATCAGAATAATGTGATGGGAGAAGGCTACAGGAAGAGGTTTATCAGAATAATATGATGGGATAAGGCTGCAGGAAGAGGTTTATCAGATTAATATGATGGGATAAGTCTCCAGGAAGAGGTTTATCAGAATAATGTGATGGGATAAGGCTGCAGGAAGAGGTTTATCAGAATAATGTGATGGGATAAGGCTCCAGGAAGAGGTTTATCAGATTAATGTGATGGGATAAGGCTCCAGGAAGAGGTTTATCAGAATAATGTGATGGGAGAAGGCTACAGGAAGAGGTTTATCAGAATAATATGATGGGATAAGGCTGCAGGAAGAGGTTTATCAGATTAATATGATGGGATAAGTCTCCAGGAAGAGGTTTATCAGATTAATGTGATGGGATAAGGCTCCAGGAAGAGGTTTATCAGATTAATGTGATGGGATAAGGCTACAGGAAGAGGTTTATCAGAATAATGTGATGGGATAAGGCTCCAGGAAGAGGTTTATCAGATTAATGTGATGGGATAAGGCTACAGGAAGAGGTTTATCAGAATAATGTGATGGGATAAGGCTCCAGGAAGAGGTTTAAAAGATTAATGTGATGGGATAAGGCTCCAGGAAGAGGTTTATCAGATTAATGTGATGGGATAAGGCTCCAGTAAGAGGATTATCAGATTAATGTGATGGGATAAGGCTGCAGTAAGAGGTTTATCAGATTAATGTGATGGGATAAGGCTGCAGTAAGAGGTTTATCAGATTAATGTGATGGGATAAGACTTCAGGAAGAGGTTTATCAGATTAATGTGATGGGATAAGGCTCCAGGAAGAGGTTTATCAGAATAATGTGATGGGATAAGGCTGCAGGAAGAGGTTTATTAGATTAATGTGATGGGATAAGACTTCAGGAAGAGGTTTATCAGAATAATGTGATGGGATAAGGCTCCAGGAAGAGGTTTATCAGATTAATGTGATGGGATAAGGCTGCAGGAAGAGGTTTATCAGAATAATGTGATGGGATAAGGCTGCAGGAAGAGTTTTATCAGACTAATGTGATGGGATAAGGCTCTAGGAAGACTTTTTTCAGAATAATGTGATGGGATAAGGCTGCAGGAAGAGGTTTATCAGAATAATGTGATGGGATAAGGCTCCAGGAAGAGGTTTATCAGATTAATGTGATGGGATAAGGCTGCAGGAAGAGTTTTATCAGATTAATGTGATGGTATAAGGCTCCAGGAAGAGGTTTATGAGATTAATGTGATGGGATAAGGCTCCAGGAAGAGGTTTATCAGATTAATGTGATGGGATAAGGCTGCAGGAAGAGGTTTATCAGATTAATATGATGGAATAAGGCTCCAGGAAGAGGTTTATCAGATTAATGTGATGGGATAAGGCTCCAGGAAGAGATTTATCAGATTAATATGATGGAATAAGGCTCCAGGAAGAGGTTTATCAGATTAATATGATGGAATAAGGCTCCAGGAAGAGATTTATCAGATTAATGTGATGGGATAAGGCTGCAGGAAGAGGTTTATCAGATTAATGTGATGGGATAAGGCTCCAGGAAGAGGTTTATCAGATTAATGTGATGGGATAAGGCTGCAGGAAGAGGTTTATCAGATTAATGTGATGGGATAAGGCTGCAGGAAGAGGTTTATCACATTAATGTGATGGTATAAGGCTGCAGGAAGAGGTTTATCAGATTAATGTGATGGGATAAGGCTCCAGGAAGAGGTTTATCAGATTAATGTGATGGGATAAGGCTCCAGTAAGAGATTTATCAGATTAATGTGATGGGATAAGGCTCCAGGAAGAGGTTTATCAGATTAATGTGATGGGATAAGGCTCCAGGAGGAGGTTTATCAGATTAATGTGATGGGATAAGGCTGCAGAAAGAGGTTTATCAGATTAATGTGATGGGATAAGACTTCAGGAAGAGGTTTATCAGATTAATGTGATGGGATAAGGCTGCAGGAAGAGGTTTATCAGATTAATGTGATGGGATAAGGCTGCAGGAAGAGGTTTATCAGATTAATATGATGGGATAAGGCTGCAGGAAGAGGCTTATCAGATTAATATGATGGGATAAGGCTCCAGGAAGAGGTTTATCAGATTAATGTGATGGGATAAGGCTCCAGGAAGAGGTTTATCAGAATAATGTGATGGGATAAGGCTGCAGGAAGAGGTTTATTAGATTAATGTGATGGGATAAGGCTCCAGGAAGAGGTTTATCAGATTAATGTGATGGGATAAGGCTCCAGGAATAGGTTTATCAGATTAATATGATGGGATAAGGCTCCAGGAAGAGGTTTATCAGATTAATGTGATGGGATAAGGCTCCAGGAAGAGGTTTATCAGAATAATGTGATGGGATAAGGCTGCAGGAAGAGGTTTATCAGAATAATATGATGGGATAAGGCTGCAGGAAGAGGTTTATCAGATTAATATGATGGGATAAGGCTCCAGGAAGAGGTTTATCACAATAATGTGATGGGATAAGTCTCCAGGAAGAGGTTTATCAGAATAATGTGATGGGATAAGGCTGCAGGAAGAGGTTTATCAGATTAATGTGATGGGATAAGACTTCAGGAAGAGGTTTATCAGATTAATGTGATGGGATAAGGCTGCAGGAGGAGGTTTATCAGATTAATGTGATGGGATAAGGCTCCAGGAAGAGGTTTATCAGAATAATGTGATGGGATAAGGCTGCAGGAAGAGGTTTATCAGAATAATGTGATGGGATAAGGCTGCAGGAAGAGGTTTATCAGATTAATGTGATGGGATAAGGCTGCAGGAAGAGGTTTATCAGATTAATGTGATGGTATAAGGCTGCAGCAAGAGGTTTATCAGATTAATGTGATGGGATTAGACTGCAGGAAGAGGTTTATCAGATTAATGTGATGGGATAAGGCTGCAGTAAGAGGTTTATCAGATTAATGTGAAGGGATAAGGCTCCAGGAAGAGGTTTATCAGATTAATGTGATGGGATAAGACTGCAGGAAGAGGTTTATCAGATTAATGTGATGGGATAAGGCTGCAGTAAGAGGTTTATCAGATTAATGTGATGGGATAAGACTTCAGGAAGAGGTTTATCAGATTAATGTGATGGGATAAGACTTCAGGAAGAGGTTTATCAGATTAATATGATGGGATAAGGCTCCAGGAAGAGGTTTATCAGAATAATGTGATGGGATAAGGCTCCAGGAAGAGGTTTATCAGATTAATGTGATGGGATAAGGCTCCAGGAAGAGGTTTATCAGATTAATGTGATGGGATAAGGCTGCAGGAAGAGGTTTATCAGATTAATGTGATGGGATAAGGCTCCAGGAAGAGGTTTATCAAATTAATGTGATGGGATAAGGCTGCAGGAAGAGGTTTATCAGATTAATGTGATGGGATAAGGCTCCAGGAAGAGGTTTATCAGATTAATGTGATGGGATAAGGCTCCAGGAAGAGGTTTATCAGATTAATGTGATGGGATAAGGCTCCAGGAAGAGGTTTATCAGATTAATGTGATGGGATAAGACTGCAGGAAGAGGTTTATCACATTAATATGATGGGATAAGGCTCCAGGAAGAGGTTTATTAGATTAATGTGATGGGATAAGGCTCCAGGAAGAGGTTTATCAGATTAATGTGATGGGATAAGGCTCCAGGAAGAGGTTTATCAGATTAATGTGATGGGATAAGGCTCCAGGAAGAGGTTTATCAGATTAATGTGATGGGATAAGGCTGCAGGAAGAGGTTTATCAGATTAATGTGATGGGATAAGGCTCCAGGAAGAGGTTTATCAGATTAATGTGATGGGATAAGGCTCCAGGATGAGGTTTATCAGATTAATGTGATGGGATAAGACTGCAGGAAGAGGTTTATTAGATTAATGTGATGGGATAAGGCTGCAGGAAGAGGTTTATCAGATTAATGTGATGGGATAAGGCTCCAGGAAGAGGTTTATCAGATTAATGTGATGGGATAAGGCTGCAGGAAGAAGTTTATCAGATTAATGTGATGGGATAAGGCTGCAGGAAGAGGTTTATCAGATTAATATGATGGGATAAGGCTCCAGGAAGAGGTTTATCAGATTAATGTGATGGGATAAGGCTCCAGGAAGAGGTTTATCAGATTAATGTGATGGGATAAGGCTGCAGGAAGAGGTTTATTAGATTAATGTGATGGGATAAGGCTCCAGGAAGAGGTTTATCAGAGTAATGTGATGGGATAAGGCTCCAGGAATAGGTTTATCAGATTAATATGATGGGATAAGGCTCCAGGAAGAGGTTTATCAGATTAATGTGATGGGATAAGGCTGCAGGAAGAGGTTTATTAGATTAATGTGATGGGATAAGGCTCCAGGAAGAGGTTTATCAGAGTAATGTGATGGGATAAGGCTCCAGGAATAGGTTTATCAGATTAATATGATGGGATAAGGCTCCAGGAAGAGGTTTATCAGATTAATGTGATGGTATAAGGCTGCAGGAAGAGGTTTATCAGAATAATATGATGGGATAAGGCTGCAGGAAGAGGTTTATCAGATTAATATGATGGAATAAGGCTCCAGGAAGAGGTTTATCAGAATAATGTGATGGGATAAGTCTCCAGGAAGAGGTTTATCAGAATAATATGATGGGATAAGGCTCCAGGAAGAGGTTTATCAGATTAATGTTATGGGATAAGGCTCCAGGAAGAGGTTTATCAGATTAATGTGATGGGATAAGGCTGCAGGAAGACGTTTATCAGATTAATGTGATGGGATAAGACTGCAGGAAGAGGTTTATCAGATTAATGTGATGGGATAAGGCTGCAGTAAGAGGTTTATCAGATTAATGTGATGGGATAAGGCTCCAGGAAGAGGTTTATCAGAATAATGTGATGGGATAAGGCTCCAGGAAGAGGTTTATCAGAATAATGTGATGGGATAAGGCTGCAGGAAGAGGTTTATCAGATTAATGTGATGGTATAAGGCTGCAGTAAGAGGCTTATCAGACTAATGTGATGGGATAAGGCTCCAGGAAGAGGTTTTAACTCATTAATATGATGGGATAAGGCTCCAGGAAGAGGTTCATCAGAATAATGTGATGGGATAAGGCTGCAGGAAGAGGTTTATCAGATTAATGTGATGGGATAAAGCTCCAGGAAGAGGTTTATCAGATTAATGTGATGGGAGAAGGCTCCAGGAAGAGGTTTATCAGATTAATGTGATGGGATAAGGCTCCAGGAAGAGGTTTATCAGATTAATGTGATGGGATAAGGCTCCAGGAAGAGGTTTATCACATTAATATGATGGGATAAGGCTGCAGGAAGAGGTTTATCAGATTAATGTGATGGGATAAGGCTCCAGGAAGAGGTTTATCAGATTAATGTGATGGGATAAGGCTCCAGGAAGAGGTTTATCAGAATAATATGATGGGATAACGCTCCAGGAAGAGGTTTATCAGATTAATGTGATGGGATAAGGCTCCAGGAAGAGGTTTATCAGATTAATGTGATGGGATAAGGCTGCAGGAAGAGGTTTATCAGATTAATATGATGGGATAAGGCTCCAGGAAGAGGTTTATCAGATTAATGTGATGGGATAAGGCTCCAGGAAGAGGTTTATCAGATTAATATGATGGGATAAGGCTGCAGGAAGAGGTTTATCACATTAATATGATGGGATAAGGCTCCAGGAAGAGGTTTATCAGAATAATGTGATGGGATAAGGCTGCAGGAAGAGGTTTATTAGATTAATGTGATGGGATAAGGCTCCAGGAAGAGGTTTATCAGATTAATGTGATGGGATATGGCTCCAGGAATAGGTTTATCAGATTAATATGATGGGATAAGGCTCCAGGAAGAGGTTTATCAGATTAATGTGATGGGATAAGGCTCCAGGAAGAGGTTTATCAGAATAATGTGATGGGAGAAGGCTGCAGGAAGAGGTTTATCAGAATAATATGATGGGATAAGGCTGCAGGAAGAGGTTTATCAGATTAATATGATGGGATAAGTCTCCAGGAAGAGGTTTATCAGAATAATGTGATGGGATAAGGCTGCAGGAAGAGGTTTATCAGATTAATGTTATGGGATAAGTCTCCAGGAAGAGGTTTATCACATTAATATGATGGGATAAGGCTCCAGGAAGAGGTTTATCAGATTAATGTGATGGGATAAGGCTCCAGGAAGAGGTTTATCAGATTAATGTGATGGGATAAGGCTCCAGGAAGAGGTTTATCAGATTAATGTGATGGGATAAGGCTGCAGGAAGAGGTTTATCAGATTAATATGATGGGATAAGGCTCCAGGAAGAGGTTTATCAGATTAATGTGATGGGATAAGGCTGCAGGAAGAGGTTTATCAGATTAATGTGATGGGATAAGGCTCCAGGAAGAGGTTTATCAGAATAATGTGATGGGATAAGGCTGCAGGAAGAGGTTTATCAGATTAATGTGATGGGATAAGGCTGCAGGAAGAGGTTTATCAGATTAATGTGATGGGATAAGGCTGCAGGAAGAGGTTTATCAGATTAATATGATGGGATAAGTCTCCAGGAAGAGGTTTATCAGAATAATGTGATGGGATAAGGCTGCAGGAAGAGGTTTATCAGATTAATGTTATGGGATAAGTCTCCAGGAAGAGGTTTATCAGAATAATGTGATGGGATAAGGCTGCAGGAAGAGGTTTATCAGATTAATGTTATGGGATAAGGCTCCAGGAAGAGGTTTATCAGATTAATGTGATGGGATAAGGCTGCAGGAAGAGGTTTATCAGATTAATATGATGGGATAAGTCTCCAGGAAGAGGTTTATCAGAATAATGTGATGGGATAAGGCTGCAGGAAGAGGTTTATCAGATTAATGTTATGGGATAAGGCTCCAGGAAGAGGTTTATCAGATTAATGTGATGGGATAAGGCTGCAGGAAGAGGTTTATCAGATTAATGTGATGGGATAAGGCTCCAGGAAGAGGTTTATCAGAATAATGTGATGGGATAAGGCTGCAGGAAGAGGTTTATCAGATTAATGTGATGGGATAAGGCTGCAGGAAGAGGTTTATCAGATTAATGTGATGGGATAAGGCTGCAGGAAGAGGTTTATCAGATTAATATGATGGGATAAGTCTCCAGGAAGAGGTTTATCAGAATAATGTGATGGGATAAGGCTGCAGGAAGAGGTTTAAAAGATTAATGTGATGGGATAAGACTCCAGGAAGAGGTTTATCAGATTAATATGATGGAATAAGGCTGCAGTAAGAGGTTTATCAGATTAATGTGATGGGATAAGGCTGCAGTAAGAGGTTTATCAGATTAATGTGATGGGATAAGGCTCCAGGAAGAGGTTTATCAGAATAATGTGATGTGATAAGGCTGCAGGAAGAGGTTTATCAGAATAATGTGATGGGATAAGGCTGCAGGAAGAGTTTTATCAGATTAATGTGATGGGATAAGGCTCTAGGAAGAGTTTTTTCAGAATAATGTGATGGGATAAGGCTCTAGGAAGAGTTTTTTCAGAATAATGTGATGGGATAAGGCTGCAGGAAGAGGTTTATCAGAATAATGTGATGGGATAAGGCTCCAGGAAGAGGTTTATCAGAATAATGTGATGGGATAAGGCTGCAGGAAGAGGTTTATCAGATTAATGTGATGGGATAAGACTTCAGGAAGAGGTTTATCAGAATAATGTGATGTGATAAGGCTGCAGGAAGAGGTTTATCAGAATAATGTGATGGGATAAGGCTGCAGGAAGAGTTTTATCAGATTAATGTGATGGGATAAGGCTCTAGGAAGAGTTTTTTCAGAATAATGTGATGGGATAAGGCTGCAGGAAGAGGTTTATCAGAATAATGTGATGGGATAAGGCTCCAGGAAGAGGTTTATCAGATTAATGTGATGGGATAAGGCTCCAGGAGGAGGTTTATCAGATTAATGTGATGGGATAAGGCTGCAGAAAGAGGTTTATCAGATTAATGTGATGGGATAAGACTTCAGGAAGAGGTTTATCAGATTAATGTGATGGGATAAGGCTCCAGGAAGAGGTTTATCAGATTAATATGATGGGATAAGGCTCCAGGAAGAGGTTTATCAGATTAATGTGATGGGATAAGGCTCCAGGAAGAGGTTTATCAGAATAATGTGATGGGATAAGGCTGCAGGAAGAGGTTTATTAGATTAATGTGATGGGATAAGGCTCCAGGAAGAGGTTTATCAGATTAATGTGATGGGATAAGGCTCCAGGAATAGGTTTATCAGATTAATATGATGGGATAAGGCTCCAGGAAGAGGTTTATCAGATTAATGTGATGGGATAAGGCTCCAGGAAGAGGTTTATCAGAATAATGTGATGGGATAAGACTGCAGGAAGAGGTTTATCAGAATAATATGATGGGATAAGGCTGCAGGAAGAGGTTTATCAGATTAATGTGATGGGATAAGGCTCCAGGAATAGGTTTATCAGAATAATGTGATGGGATAAGGCTGCAGGAAGAGGTTTATCAGATTAATGTTATGGGATAAGTCTCCAGGAAGAGGTTTAAAAGATTAATGTGATGGGATAAGGCTCCAGGAAGAGGTTTATCAGATTAATGTGATGGGATAAGGCTCCAGGAAGAGGTTTATCAGATTAATGTGATGGGATAAGGCTCCAGGAAGAGGTTTATCAGAATAATGTGATGGGAGAAGGCTGCAGGAAGAGGTTTATCAGAATAATATGATGGGATAAGGCTGCAGGAAGAGGTTTATCAGATTAATATGATGGGATAAGTCTCCAGGAAGAGGTTTATCAGAATAATGTGATGGGATAAGGCTGCAGGAAGAGGTTTATCAGATTAATGTTATGGGATAAGTCTCCAGGAAGAGGTTTAAAAGATTAATGTGATGGGATAAGGCTCTAGGAAGAGGTTTATCAGATTAATATGATGGAATAAGGCGGCAGTAAGAGGTTTATCAGATTAATGTGATGGGATAAGGCTGCAGTAAGAGGTTTATCAGATTAATGTGATGGGATAAGACTTCAGGAAGAGGTTTATCAGAATAATGTGATGGGATAAGGCTGCAGGAAGAGGTTTATCAGAATAATGTGATGGGATAAGGCTGCAGGAAGAGTTTTATCAGATTAATGTGATGGGATAAGGCTCTAGGAAGAGTTTTTTCAGAATAATGTGATGGGATAAGGCTGCAGGAAGAGGTTTATCAGAATAATGTGATGGGATAAGGCTCCAGGAAGAGGTTTATCAGATTAATGTGATGGGATAAGGCTCCAGGAGGAGGTTTATCAGATTAATGTGATGGGATAAGGCTGCAGAAAGAGGTTTATCAGATTAATGTGATGGGATAAGACTTCAGGAAGAGGTTTATCAGATTAATGTGATGGGATAAGGCTCCAGGAAGAGGTTTATCAGATTAATATGATGGGATAAGGCTCCAGGAAGAGGTTTATCAGATTAATGTGATGGGATAAGGCTCCAGGAAGAGGTTTATCAGAATAATGTGATGGGATAAGGCTGCAGGAAGAGGTTTATCAGAATAATATGATGGGATAAGGCTGCAGGAAGAGGTTTATCAGATTAATATGATGGGATAAGGCTCCAGGAAGAGGTTTATCAGAATAATGTGATGGGATAAGTCTCCAGGAAGAGGTTTATCAGAATAATGTGATGGGATAAGGCTGCAGGAAGAGGTTTATCAGATTAATGTGATGGGATAAGACTGCAGGAGGAGGTTTATCAGATTAATGTGATGGGAAAAGGCTGCAGGAAGAGGTTTATCAGATTAATGTTATGGGATAAGGCTCCAGGAAGAGGTTTATCAGATTAATGTGATGGGATAAGGCTGCAGGAAGAGGTTTATCAGATTAATGTGATGGGATAAGACTGCAGGAAGAGGTTTATCAGATTAATGTGATGGGATAAGACTGCAGGAAGAGGTTTATCAGATTAATGTGATGGGATAAGGCTGCAGGAAGAGGTTTATCAGATTAATGTGATGGGATAAGACTTCAGGAAGAGGTTTATCAGATTAATGTGATGGTATAAGGCTGCAGGAAGAGGTTTATCAGATTAATGTGATGGGATAAGGCTCCAGGAAGAGGTTTATCAGATTAATGTGATGGGATAAGGCTCCAGGAAGAGGTTTATCAGAATAATATGATGGGATAAGGCTCCAGGAAGAGGTTTATCAGAATAATGTGATGGGATAAGGCTGCAGGAAGAGGTTTATCAGATTAATGTGATGGTATAAGGCTCCAGGAAGAGGTTTATCAGATAAATGTGATGGGATAAGGCTGCAGGAAGAGGTTTATCAGATAAATGTGATGGGATAAGGCTCCAGGAAGAGGTTTATCAGATTAATGTGATGGGATAAGACTCCAGGAAGAGGTTTATCAGAATAATGTGATGGGATAAGGCTGCAGTAAGAGGTTTATCAGACTAATGTGATGGGATAAGGCTCCAGGAAGAGGTTTATCAGATAAATGTGATGGGATAAGGCTGCAGGAAGAGGTTTATCAGATAAATGTGATGGGATAAGGCTCCAGGAAGAGGTTTATCAGATTAATGTGATGGGATAAGACTCCAGGAAGAGGTTTATCATATTAATGTGATGGGATAAGGCTGCAGGAAGAGGTTTATCAGATTAATGTGATGGGATAAGGCTCCAGGAAGAGGTTTATCACATTAATATGATGGGATAAGGCTCCAGGAAGAGGTTTATCAGAATAATATGATGGGATAAGGCTCCAGGAAGAGGTTTATCAGAATAATGTGATGGGATAAGGCTGCAGGAAGAGGTTTATCAGAATAATATGATGGGATAAGGCTCCAGGAAGAGGTTTATCAGACTAATGTGATGGGATAAGGCTCCAGGAAGAGGTTTATCAGATAAATGTGATGGGATAAGGCTGCAGGAAGAGGTTTATCAGATAAATGTGATGGGATAAGGCTCCAGGAAGAGGTTTATCAGATTAATGTGATGGGATAAGACTCCAGGAAGAGGTTTATCATATTAATGTGATGGGATAAGGCTGCAGGAAGAGGTTTATCAGATTAATGTGATGGGATAAGGCTCCAGGAAGAGGTTTATCACATTAATATGATGGGATAAGGCTCCAGGAAGAGGTTCATCAGAATAATGTGATGGGATAAGGCTGCAGGAAGAGGTTTATCAGATTAATGTGATGGGATAAAGCTCCAGGAAGAGGTTTATCAGATTAATGTGATGGGATAAGGCTCCAGGAAGAGGTTTATCAGATTAATGTGATGGGATAAGGCTCCAGGAAGAGGTTTATCAGATTAATGTGATGGGATAAGGCTCCAGGAAGAGGTTTATCACATTAATATGATGGGATAAGGCTCCAGGAAGAGGTTTATCAGAATAATGTGATGGGATAAGGCTCCAGGAAGAGATTTATCAGATTAATGTGATGGGATAAGGCTCCAGGAAGAGGTTTATCAGATTAATGTGATGGGATAAGGCTGCAGGAAGAGGTTTATCAGATTAATGTGATGGGATAAGGCTGCAGGAAGAGGTTTATCAGATTAATATGATGGGATAAGGCTCCAGGAAGAGGTTTATCAGATTAATGTGATGGGATAAGGCTCCAGGAAGAGGTTTATCAGAATAATGTGATGGGATAAGGCTGCAGGAAGAGGTTTATCAGATTAATATGATGGGATAAGGCTCCAGGAAGAGGTTTATCAGATTAATGTGATGGGATAAGGCTCCAGGAAGAGGTTTATCAGAATAATGTGATGGGAGAAGGCTGCAGGAAGAGGTTTATCAGAATAATATGATGGGATAAGTCTCCAGGAAGAGGTTTATCAGAATAATGTGATGGGATAAGGCTGCAGGAAGAGGTTTATCAGATTAATGTTATGGGATAAGTCTCCAGGAAGAGGTTTAAAAGATTAATGTGATGGGATAAGGCTCCAGGAAGAGGTTTATCAGATTAATGTGATGGGATAAGGCTCCAGGAAGAGGTTTATCAGATTAATGTGATGGGATAAGGCTCCAGGAAGAGGTTTATCAGATTAATGTGATGGGATATGGCTCCAGGAATAGGTTTATCAGATTAATATGATGGGATAAGGCTCCAGGAAGAGGTTTATCAGATTAATGTGATGGGATAAAGGCTCCAGGAAGAGGTTTATCAGAATAATGTGATGGGAGAAGGCTGCAGGAAGAGGTTTATCAGAATAATATGATGGGATAAGGCTGCAGGAAGAGGTTTATCAGATTAATATGATGGGATAAGTCTCCAGGAAGAGGTTTATCAGAATAATGTGATGGGATAAGGCTGCAGGAAGAGGTTTATCAGATTAATGTTATGGGATAAGTCTCCAGGAAGAGGTTTAAAAAGATTAATGTGATGGGATAAGGCTCCAGGAAGAGGTTTATCAGATTAATATGATGGAATAAGGCGGCAGTAAGAGGTTTATCAGATTAATGTGATGGGATAAGGCTGCAGTAAGAGGTTTATCAGATTAATGTGATGGGATAAGGCTCCAGGAAGAGGTTTATCAGATTAATGTGATGGGATAAGGCTCCAGGAAGAGGTTTATCAGATTAATGTGATGGGATAAGGCTCCAGGAAGAGGTTTATCAGATTAATGTGATGGGATAAGGCTCCAGGAAGAGGTTTATCAGAATAATGTGATGGGATAAGGCTGCAGGAAGAGGTTTATCAGATTAATGTGATGGGATAAGGCTGCAGGAAGAGGTTTATCAGATTAATGTGATGGGATAAGACTTCAGGAAGAGGTTTATCAGAATAATGTGATGGGATAAGGCTCCAGGAAGAGGTTTATCAGATTAATGTGATGGTATAAGGCTGCAGGAAGAGGTTTATCAGAATAATGTGATGGGATAAGGCTGCAGGAAGAGTTTTATCAGATTAATGTGATGGGATAAGGCTCCAGGAAGAGGTTTATCAGATTAATGTGATGGGATAAGGCTGCAGGAAGAGGTTTATCAGATTAATGTGATGGTATAAGGCTCCAGGAAGAGGTTTATGAGATTAAGTGATGGGATAAGGCTCCAGGAAGAGGTTTATCAGATTAATGTGATGGGATAAGGCTCCAGGAAGAGGTTTATCAGATTAATGTGATGGGATAAGGCTGCAGGAAGAGGTTTATCAGATTAATATGATGGAATAAGGCTCCAGGAAGAGGTTTATCAGATTAATGTGATGGGATAAGGCTCCAGGAAGAGATTTATCAGATTAATATGATGGAATAAGGCTCCAGGAAGAGGTTTATCAGATTAATATGATGGAATAAGGCTCCAGGAAGAGGTTTATCAGATTAATGTGATGGGATAAGGCTCCAGGAAGAGATTTATCAGAATAATGTTATTGGATAAGGCTGCAGGAAGAGGTTTATCAGATTAATGTGATGGGATAAGGCTCCAGGAAGAGGTTTATCAGATTAATGTGATGGGATAAGGCTGCAGGAAGAGGTTTATCAGATTAATGTGATGGGATAAGGCTGCAGGAAGAGGTTTATCACATTAATGTGATGGTATAAGGCTGCAGGAAGAGGTTTATCAGATTAATGTGATGGGATAAGGCTCCAGGAAGAGGTTTATCAGATTAATGTGATGGGATAAGGCTCCAGTAAGAGATTTATCAGATTAATGTGATGGGATAAGGCTCCAGGAAGAGGTTTATCAGATTAATGTGATGGGATAAGGCTCCAGGAGGAGGTTTATCAGATTAATGTGATGGGATAAGGCTGCAGAAAGAGGTTTATCAGATTAATGTGATGGGATAAGGCTCCAGGAAGAGGTTTATCAGATTAATGTGATGGGATAAGGCTTCAGGAAGAGGTTTATCAGATTAATGTGATGGGATAAGGCTGCAGGAAGAGGTTTATCAGATTAATGTGATGGGATAAGGCTGCAGGAAGAGGTTTATCAGATTAATATGATGGGATAAGGCTGCAGGAAGAGGTTTATCAGATTAATATGATGGGATAAGGCTCCAGGAAGAGGTTTATCAGATTAATGTGATGGGATAAGGCTCCAGGAAGAGGTTTATCAGAATAATGTGATGGGATAAGGCTGCAGGAAGAGGTTTATCAGATTAATGTGATGGGATAAGGCTGCAGTAAGAGGTTTATCAGATTAATGTGATGGTATAAGACTTCAGGAAGAGGTTTATCAGATTAATGTGATGGGATAAGACTTCAGGAAGAGGTTTATCAGATTAATATGATGGGATAAGGCTCCAGGAAGAGGTTTATCAGAATAATGTGATGGGATAAGGCTCCAGGAAGAGGTTTATCAGATTAATGTGATGGGATAACGCTCCAGGAAGAGGTTTATCAGATTAATGTGATGGGATAAGGCTGCAGGAAGAGGTTTATCAGATTAATGTGATGGGATAAGGCTCCAGGAAGAGGTTTATCAAATTAATGTGATGGGATAAGGCTGCAGAAAGAGGTTTATCAGATTAATGTGATGGGATAAGGCTCCAGGAAGAGGTTTATCAGATTAATGTGATGGGATAAGGCTCCAGGAAGAGGTTTATCAGATTAATGTGATGGGATAAGGCTCCAGGAAGAGGTTTATCAGATTAATGAGATGGGATAAGGCTCCAGGAAGAGGTTTATCAGATTAATGTGATGGGATAAGGCTGCAGGAAGAGGTTTATCAGATTAATGTGATGGGATAAGGCTCCAGGAAGAGGTTTATCAGATTAATGTGATGGGATAAGGCTCCAGGATGAGGTTTATCAGATTAATGTGATGGGATAAGACTGCAGGAAGAGGTTTATTAGATTAATGTGATGGGATAAGGCTGCAGGAAGAGGTTTATCAGATTAATGTGATGGGATAAGGCTCCAGGAAGAGGTTTATCAGATTAATGTGATGGGATAAGGCTCCAGGAAGAAGTTTATCAGATTAATGTGATGGGATACGGCTCCAGGAAGAGATTTATCAGATCTGAAGCATTTGTTTTCCAATCTGAAATCTCTAGTTGACAGACAATAGACTGTTTGGACATCTGTCCTCACTCCTTTCATATTTAACTAGGAGAAACCTAACTAACGAAGGACATCCCGTCAAACCCCTTGATGTCTCTTTTTATTGATGTCAGTGTGTGTTCCCCTGGAGTTTGGGAAGGCTGAAATTGCCTTGTATTCTTACTGTATATGTTAAGGCTCATAATACAGATGTATACTCACACCAGTATTTATATCTAGATAGATAGATAGATAGATAGATAGATAGATAGATAGATAGATAGATAGATATGCATATATACATATATCACACTCAGACACAACCCCATGTTATAGGTAATGTTTGTTCATTTTGACTTTCTTACAATACAATTGGAAAGCTCCAGAAGTTCATGATGATTTATTCAGGTTTTGTGTCTCTTACACAAAGCCAAATCCACAGTAACACAGTCTGTACCCAAATCCACAGTAACACAGTCTGTACCTAAACCCACAGTAACACAGTCTGTACCCAAATCCACAGTAATATAGTCTGTACCCAAATTCACATTAACACTGTCTGTACCTAAATCCACAGTAACACAATCTGTACCTAAATCCACACTAACACAGTATGTACCCAAATCCACAGTAACATAGTCTGTACCTAAATCCACACTAACACAGTCTGTACCCAAATCTACACTAACACAGTCTGTACCCAAATCCACAATAACACAGTCTGTACCTAAATCCACAGTAACACAGTCAATACCCAAATCTACACTAATACAGTCTGTATCTAAATCCACAGTAACACAGTCTGTAACTAAATCTACAGTAATATAGCCTGTACCCAAATTCACACTAACACAGTCTGTACCTAAATCCACAGTAACACAGTCTGTACCCAAATCTACACTAACACAGTCTGTAACTAAATCCACAGTAACACAGCCTGGACCCAAATCCACACTAACACAGTCTGTACCTAAATCCACACTAACACAGTCTGTACCCAAATCCACACTAAAACAGTGTGTACCTAAATCTACACTAACACAGCCTGTACCAAAATCTACACTAACACAGTCTGTACCCAAATCCACACTAACACAGTCTGCACCTAAATCCACAGTAACACAGTATGTACCCAAATCCACACTAAAACAGTCTGTACCTAAATCTACACTAACACAGTCTGTACCCAAATCTACACTAACACAGTCTGTACCCAAATCCACACTAACACAGTCTTCACCTAAATCCACACTAACACAGTCTGTACCCAAATCCACACTAACACAGTCTGTACCTAAATCTACACTAACACAGTCTGTACCCAAATCCACAGTAACACAGTCTGTACCTAAATCCACACTAACACAGTCTGTACCCAAATCCACACTAACACAGTCTGTACCTAAATCTACACTAACACAGTCTGTACCCAAATCCACAGTAACACAGTCTGTACCCAAATCCACACTAACACAGTCTGTACCCAAATCTACACTAACACAGTCTGTACCCAAATCCACAGTAACACAGTCTGTACCCAAATCCACAGTAACACAGTCTGTACCCAAATCCACAGTAACACAGTCTGTACCCAAATCCACACTAACATAGTCTGTAGCCCAAGGATGACCCAGCTTTTGGACTGCAAAACTTTTACTACAATAGACGTGAAGTTGCCGTCCTGCCAGAACAATCATCATAGTTTATGTCATTTGTCAGTCTTCTAGTGATTCTTTATTTTACTGTCATAGAAGAACATAAAATACTTAACCCCTTAAAAGGGATAGTAATAGTTAAAAATTACATCCCTGTTTTGCAAACCAAGCACATGTAGAAGACCTTTTTAGTGAACACTTTCTTTTTCATCGACACAATCTCGACTCTGCTGCAGAGCCACCGGCCGGTCTGCGGACCGGATTCCAAATCTGTCAGAACGCTGACGTCAGGCAGGGGAGACTTTTGTAAGCGGTTATTTCGCAAACCATAAGGGTCTGAGAGATGCTGCTGGTGGCATTTATCTTCTTTATTTAAGGGTTACAAAACATAGATAAGTAATTTTTAAGTATTACTATCCCTTTAACGACCCATGATGTGCCAGGACCATCCAGGGTAAACTGGCCATATGGACACATGAGGATCTTGGCATGTGATGGGATTCAGGGCTCCCTGCGTGGATGCACGTTGTTCAGGGCTCCCTGTGTGGCTGCACATTGTTCAGGCTGCCCTGCGTGGATGCACGTTGTTCAGGGCTCCCTGTGTGGCTGCACATTGTTCAGGGCTCCCTGTGTGGCTGCACGTTGTTCAGGGCTCCCTGTGTGGCTGCACATTGTTCAGGGCTCCCTGTGTGGCTGCACGTTGTTCAGGGCTCCCTGCGTGGATGCACGTTGTTCAGGGCTCCCTGCGTGGCTGCACGTTGTTCAGGGCTCCCTGCGTGGCTGCACATTGTTCAGGCCGCCCTGCGTGGCTGCACGTTGTTCAGTGCTCCCTGCGTGGCTGCACATTGTTCAGGGCTCCCTGCGTGGCTGCACATTGTTCAGGCCGCCCTGCGTGGTTGCACATTGTTCAGGGCTCCCTGCGTGGATGCACGTTGTTCAGGGCTCCCTGTGTGGCTGCACATTGTTCAGGGCTCCCTGCGTGGATGCACGTTGTTCAGGGCACCCTGTGTGGCTGCACGTTGTTCAGGGCTCCCTGCGTGGCTGCACGTTGTTCAGGGCTCCCTGCGTGGCTGCACGTTGTTCAGGGCTCCCTGCGTGGCTGCACATTGTTCAGGCCGCCCTGCGTGGCTGCACGTTGTTCAGTGCTCCCTGCGTGGCTGCACATTGTTCAGGGCTCCCTGCGTGGCTGCACATTGTTCAGGCCGCCCTGCGTGGTTGCACATTGTTCAGGGCTCCCTGTGTGGCTGCACATTGTTCAGGCTGCCCTGCGTGGCTGCACGTTGTTCAGGGCTTCCTGTGTGGCTGCACATTGTTCAGGGCACCCTGCGTGGCTGCACGTTGTTCAGGGCTCCCTGCGTGGCTGCACGTTGTTCAGGGCTCCCTGCGTGGCTACACGTTGTTCAGGGCTTCCTGTGTGGCTGCACGTTGTTCAGGGCTTCCTGTGTGGCTGCACATTGTTCAGGCCGCCCTGTGTGGCTTCACATTGTTCAGGGCTCCCTGTGTGGCTGCACATTGTTCAGGGCTTCCTGTGTGGCTGCACATTGTTCAGGGCTCCCTGTGTGGCTGCACGTTGTTCAGGCCGCCCTGCGTGGCTGCACGTTGTTCAGTGCTCCCTGCGTGGCTGCACATTGTTCAGGGCTCCCTGTGTGGCTGCACGTTGTTCAGGCCGCCCTGCATGGCTGCACGTTGTTCAGGGCTCCCTGTGTGGCTGCACGTTGCTCAGGGCACCCTGCGTGGCTGCACGTTGTTCAGGGCTCCCTGTGTGGATGCACGTTGTTCAGGGCACCCTGTGTGGCTGCACGTTGTTCAGGGCTCCCTGCGTGGATGCACGTTGTTCAGGGCTCCCTGTGTGGCTGCACATTGTTAAGGGCACCCTGCGTGGCTGCACGTTGTTCAGGGCTCCCTTCGTGGCTGCACGTTGTTCAGGGCTTCCTGTGTGGCTGCACGTTGTTCAGGGCTCCCTGCGTGGCTGCACGTTGTTCAGGGCTCCCTGCGTGGCTGCACATTGCTCAGGCCGCCCTGCGTGGCTGCACGTTGTTCAGGGCTCCCTGTGTGGCTGCACGTTGCTCAGGGCACCCTGTGTGGCTGCACGTTGTTCAGGGCTCCCTGCGTGGATGCACGTTGTTCAGGGCTCCCTGTGTGGCTGCACATTGTTAAGGGCACCCTGCGTGGCTGCACGTTGTTCAGGGCTCCCTGCGTGGCTGCACGTTGTTCAGGGCTTCCTGTGTGGCTGCACGTTGTTCAGGGCTCCCTGCGTGGCTGCACGTTGTTCAGGGCTCCCTGCGTGGCTGCACATTGTTCAGGCCGCCCTGCGTGGCTGCACGTTGTTCAGTGCTCCCTGCGTGGCTGCACATTGTTCAGGGCTCCCTGCGTGGCTGCACATTGTTCAGGGCACCCTGCGTGGCTGCACGTTGTTCAGGGCTCCCTGCGTGGCTGCACGTTGTTCAGGGCTCCCTGCGTGGCTACACGTTGTTCAGGGCACCCTGCGTGGCTGCACGTTGTTCAGGGCTTCCTGTGTGGCTGCACGTTGTTCAGGGCTCCCTGCGTGGCTGCACGTTGTTCAGGGCTTCCTGTGTGGCTGCACGTTGTTCAGGGCTCCCTGCGTGGCTGCACGTTGTTCAAGGCTTCCTGCGTGGCTGCACATTGTTCAGGCCGCCCTGCGTGGCTGCACGTTGTTCAGTGCTCCCTGCGTGGCTGCACGTTGTTCAGGGCTCCCTGCGTGGCTGCACATTGTTCAGGCCGCCCTGCGTGGCTGCACGTTGTTCAGTGCTCCCTGCGTGGCTGCACATTGTTCAGGGCTCCCTGCGTGGCTGCACATTGTTCAGGCCGCCCTGCGTGGCTGCACATTGTTCAGGGCTCCCTGTGTGGCTGCACATTGTTCAGGCTGCCCTGCGTGGCTGCACGTTGTTCAGGGCTTCCTGTGTGGCTGCACATTGTTCAGGGCACCCTGCGTGGCTGCACATTGTTCAGGGCTCCCTGCGTGGCTGCACGTTGTTCAGGGCTCCCTGCGTGGCTACACATTGTTCAGGGCACCCTGCGTGGCTGCACGTTGTTCAGGGCTCCCTGCGTGGCTGCACGTTGTTCAGGGCTTCCTGTGTGGCTGCACGTTGTTCAGGGCTTCCTGTGTGGCTGCACATTGTTCAGGCCGCCCTGTGTGGCTTCACATTGTTCAGGGCTCCCTGTGTGGCTGCACATTGTTCAGGGCTTCCAGTGTGGCTGCACGTTGTTCAGGCCGCCCTGCGTGGCTGCACGTTGTTCAGTGCTCCCTGCGTGGCTGCACATTGTTCAGGGCTCCCTGTGTGGCTGCACGTTGTTCAGGCCGCCCTGCATGGCTGCACGTTGTTCAGGGCTCCCTGCGTGGCTGCACGTTGTTCAGGCCGCCCTGCGTGGCTGCACGTTGTTCAGGCCGCCCTGCGTGGCTGCACGTTGTTCAGTGCTCCCTGCGTGGCTGCACATTGTTCAGGGCTCCCTGTGTGGCTGCACGTTGTTCAGGCCGCCCTGCGTGGCTGCACGTTGTTCAGGGCTCCCTGCGTGGCTGCACGTTGTTCAGGGCTCCCTGCGTGGCTGCACGTTGTTCAGGGCTCCCTGTGTGGCTGCACGTTGTTCAGGCCGCCCTGCGTGGCTGCACATTGTTCAGGGCTCCCTGTGTGGCTGCACGTTGTTCAGGCCGCCCTGCGTGGCTGCACGTTGTTCAGGGCTCCCTGCGTGGCTGCACGTTGTTCAGGGCTCCCTGCGTGGCTGCACATTGCTCAGGGCTCCCTGCGTGGCTGCACGTTGTTCAGGGCTCCCTGCGTGGCTGCACATTGTTCAGGGCTCCCTGCGTGGCTGCACATTGCTCAGGCCGCCCTGCGTGGCTGCACGTTGTTCAGGGCTCCCTGCGTGGCTGCACGTTGTTCAGGGCTCCCTGCGTGGCTGCACATTGTTCAGGGCTCCCTGCGTGGCTGCACATTATTCAGGACACCCTGCGTGTCTGCACGTTGTTCAGGGCTCCCTGCGTGGCTGCACATTGTTCAGGGCTCCCTGTGTGGCTGCACATTATTCAGGACACCCTGTGTGGCTGCACGTTGTTCAGGGCTTCCTGCGTGGCTGCACATTATTCAGGGCTCCCTGTGTGGCTGCACGTTGTTCAGGGCTCCCTGCATGGCTGCACATTATTCAGGGCTCCCTGTGTGGCTGCACGTTGTTCAGGGCTCCCTGCGTGGCTGCACGTTGTTCAGGGCTCCCTGTGTGGCTGCACGTTGTTCAGGGCTCCCTGCGTGGCTGCACGTTGTTCAGGGCTCCCTGCGTGGCTGCACGTTGTTCAGGGCTCCCTGTGTGGCTGCACATTGTTCAGGGCTCCCTGCGTGGCTGCACATTATTCAGGACACCCTGCATGTCTGCACGTTGTTCAGGGCTTCCTGCGTGGCTGCACATTATTCAGGACACCCTGCGTGGCTGCACATTATTCAGGGCTCCCTGCGTGGCGGCACGTTGTTCAGGGCTCCCTGCGTGGCGGCACGTTGTTCAGGGCTCCCTGCGTGGCTGCACATTATTCAGGGCTCCCTGCGTGGCTGCACATTGTTCAGGGCTCCCTGCGTGGCTGCACATTATACAGGGCTCCCTGCGTGTCTGCACGTTGTTCAGGGCTCCCTGCGTGGCTGCACATTATTCAGGGCTCCCTGCGTGGCTGCACATTATTCAGGGCTCCCTGTGTGGCTGCACATTATTCAGGGCTCCCTGCGTGGCTGCACATTATTCAGGGCTCCCTGTGTGGCTGCACATTATTCAGGGCTCCCTGCGTGGCTGCACATTATTCAGGGCTCCCTGCGTGGCTGCACATTATTCAGGGCTCCCTGCGTGGCTGCACATTATTCAGGGCTCCCTGCGTGGCTGCACATTATTCAGGGCTCCCTGTGTGGCTGCACATTATTCAGGGCTCCCTGCGTGGCTGCACATTATTCAGGGCTCCCTGCGTGGCTGCACATTATTCAGGGCTCCTTGCGTGGCTGCACATTATTCAGGGCTCCCTGCGTGGCTGCACATTATTCAGGGCTCCCTGCGTGGCTGCACATTATTCAGGGCACCCTGCGTGGCTGCACATTGTTCAGGGCTCCCTGCGTGGCTGCACATTATTCAGGGCTCCCTGCGTGGCTACACATTATTCAGGGCTCCCTGCGTGGCTGCACATTATTCAGGGCTCCCTGCGTGGCTGCACATTATTCAGGGCTCCCTGTGTGGCTGCACATTATTCAGGGCTCCCTGCGTGGCTGCACATTATTCAGGGCTCCCTGCGTGGCTGCACGTTGTTCAGGGCACCCTGTGTGGCTGCACGTTGTTCAGGGCTCCCTGCGTGGCTGCACATTATTCAGGGCTCCCTGCGTGGCTGCACGTTGTTCAGGGCACCCTGTGTGGCTGCACGTTGTTCAGGGCTCCCTGCGTGGCTGCACGTTGTTCAGGGCTCCCTGCGTGGCTGCACATTATTCAGGGCTCCCTGTGTGGCTGCACATTATTCAGGGCTCCCTGCGTGGCTGCACATTATTCAGGGCTCCCTGCGTGGCTGCACATTATTCAGGGCTCCCTGCGTGGCTGCACATTATTCAGGGCTCCCTGCGTGGCTGCACATTATTCAGGGCTCCCTGCGTGGCTGCACATTGTTCAGGCTGCCCTGCGTGGCGGCACGTTGTTCAGGGCACCCTGTGTGGCTGCACGTTGTTCAGGGCACCCTGTGTGGCTGCACGTTGTTCAGGGCTCCCTGCGTGGCTGCACATTATTCAGGGCTCCCTGCGTGGCTGCACATTGTTCAGGCTGCCCTGCGTGGCTGCACGTTGTTCAGGGCTCCCTGCGTGGCTGCACGTTGTTCAGGGCACCCTGTGTGGCTGCACGTTGTTCAGGGCTCCCTGCGTGGCTGCACATTATTCAGGGCTCCCTGCGTGGCTGCACGTTGTTCAGGGCACCCTGTGTGGCTGCACGTTGTTCAGGGCTCCCTGTGTGGCTGCACGTTGTTCAGGGCTCCCTGTGTGGCTGCACGTTGTTCAGGGCTCCCTGCGTGGCTGCACGTTGTTCAGGGCACCCTGTGTGGCTGCACGTTGTTCAGGGCTCCCTGCGTGGCTGCACGTTGTTCAGGGCTCCCTGCGTGGCTGCACGTTGTTCAGGGCTCCCTGCGTGGCTGCACGTTGTTCAGGGCTCCCTGCGTGGCTGCACGTTGTTCAGGGCTCCCTGCGTGGCTGCACGTTGTTCAGGGCTCCCTGCGTGGCTGCACGTTGTTCAGGGCACCCTGTGTGGCTGCACGTTGTTCAGGGCTCCCTGCGTGGCTGCACGTTGTTCAGGGCTCCCTGTGTGGCTGCACGTTGTTCAGGGCTCCCTGCGTGGCTGCACGTTGTTCAGGGCTCCCTGCGTGGCTGCACGTTGTTCAGGGCTCCCTGCGTGGCTGCACATTATTCAGGGCTCCCTGCGTGGCTGCACATTATTCAGGGCTCCCTGCGTGGCTGCACGTTGTTCAGGGCTCCCTGCGTGGCTGCACATTATTCAGGGCTCCCTGCGTGGCTGCACGTTGTTCAGGGCTCCCTGCGTGGCTGCACATTATTCAGGGCACCCTGCGTGGCTGCACATTGTTCAGGACACCCTGCGTGGCTGCACATTGTTCAGGACACCCTGCGTGGCTGCACGTTGTTCAGGGCTCCCTGCGTGGCTGCACGTTGTTCAGGCTGCCCTGCGTGGCTGCACATTGTTCAGGGCTCCCTGCGTGGCTGCACGTTGTTCAGGGCTCCCTGCGTGGCTGCACGTTGTTCAGGCTGCCCTGCGTGGCTGCACGTTGTTCAGGCTGCCCTGCGTGGCTGCACATTGTTCAGGGCTCCCTGCGTGGCTGCACGTTGTTCAGGGCTCCCTGCGTGGCTGCACGTTGTTCAGGCTGCCCTGCGTGGCTGCACGTTGTTCAGGCTGCCCTGCGTGGCTGCACGTTGTTCAGGGCTCCCTGCGTGGCTGCACGTTGTTCAGGGCTCCCTGCGTGGCTGCACGTTATTCAGGGCTCCCTGCGTGGCTGCACGTTGTTCAGGGCTCCCTGCGTGGCTGCACATTATTCAGGGCACCCTGCGTGGCTGCACGTTGTTCAGGGCTCCCTGTGTGGCTGCACGTTGTTCAGGGCTCCCTGTGTGGCTGCACGTTGTTCAGGGCTCCCTGTGTGGCTGCACGTTGTTCAGGGTGCCCAGAACTGGATCCAGAAAAAAAAAAAAAAATGCTCCATTGTCCTTAAGTGCCAACACTGAGGATGGGTATAGCTGCACGGGATGGTAATATTATCCTATCTCTGTATAAATCCTTGGTTAGGCCTCATCTAGAATATGGAGTACAATTTTGGGCGCCTGTTCTTAAAAAAGACCTTATTGAACTGGAAACACTGCAGAGACGTGCAACAAAACTGATAAAGGGATTGGAGGATCTGAGTTATAAAGAGAGACTAGCCAAACTGGGTTTGTTTACATTAGAGACATCTAAGGGGTGATATGATTACCATTTACACTTATATTAGAGATGAGAGGTGTAAGGGGTGATATGATTACCATTTACACTTATATTAGAGATGAGAGGTGTAAGGGGTGATATGATTACCATTTACACTTATATTAGAGATGAGACGTGTAAGGGGTGATATGATACCATTTACACTTATAATAGAGATGAGATGTGTAAGGGGTGATATGATTACCATTTACACATATATTAGAGATGAGAGGTGTAAGGGGTGATATGATACCATTTACACTTATAATAGAGATGAGATGTGTAAGGGGTGATATGATTACCATTTACACATATATTAGAGATGAGAGGTGTAAGGGGTGATATGATTACCATTTACACATATATTAGAGAAGAGAGGTGTAAGGGGGGATATGATTACCATTTACACTTATATTAGAGAAGAGACGCGTAAGGGGTGATATGATACCATTTACACCTATATTAGAGAAGAGACGTGTAAGGGGAGATATGATTACCATTTACACTTATATTAGAGAAGAGACATGTAAGGGGTGATATGATACCATTTACACTTATAATAGAGATGAGATGTGTAAGGGGTGATATGATTACCATTTACACTTATATTAGAGATGAGAGGTATAAGGGGTGATATGATTACCATTTATACATATATTAGAGAAGAGAGGTGTAAGGGGGGATATGATTACCATTTACACTTATATTAGAGAAGAGACGCGTAAGGGGTGATATGATACCATTTACACCTATATTAGAGAAGAGACGTGTAAGGGGAGATATGATTACCATTTACACTTATATTAGAGAAGAGAGGTGTAAGGAGTGATATGATTACCATTTACACTTATATTAGAGAAGAGACGTGTAAGGGGTGATATGATACCATTTACACTTATATTAGAGATGAGAGGTGTAAGGGGTGATATGATTATCATTTACACTTATATTAGAGATGAGAGGTGTAAGGGGGGATATGATTACCATTTACACTTATATTAGAGAAGAGACGTGTAAGGGGTGATTTGATTACCATTTACACATATATTAGAGAAGAGAGGTGTAAGGGGTGATATGATTACCATTTACACTTATATTAGAGAAGAGAAGTGTAAGGGGTGATATGATTACTATGTACACTTATATTAGAGATGAGAGGTGTAAGGGGTGATATGATTACTATTTACACTTATATTAGAGATGAGTGGTGTAAGGGGTGATATGATTACCATTTACACTTATATTAGAGAAGAGAGGTGTAAGGGGAGATATGATTACCATTTACACTTACATTAGAGAAGAGACGTGTAAGGGGGATATGATTACCATTTACACATATATTAGAGATGAGAGGTGTAAGGGGTGATATGATTACCATTTACACTTATATTAGAGATGAGATGTATAAGGGGTGATATGATTACCATTTACACATATATTAGATATGAGAGGTGTAAGGGGTGATATGATACCATTTACACTTATGTTAGAGACGAGAGGTATAAGGGGTGATATGATTACCATTTACACTTATATTAGAGATGAGAGGTGTAAGGGGTGATATGATTACCATTTACACTTATATTAGAGAAGAGACGTGTAAGGGGATGATATGATACCATTTACACCTATATTAGAGAAGAGACATCTAAGGGGTGATATGATTATCATTTACACTTATATTAGAGATGAGAGGTGTAAGGGGTGATATGATTACCATTTACACTTATATTAGAGATGAGAGGTGTAAGGGGAGATATGATTACCATTTACACATATATTAGAGATGAGAGGTGTAAGGGGTGATATGATTACCATTTACACATATATTAGAGAAGAGACGTGTAAGGGGAGATATGATTACCATTTACACTTCTATTAGAGATGAGAGGTGTAAGGGGTGATATGATTACCATTTACACTTATATTAGAGATGAGAGGTGTAAGGGGTGATATGATTACCATTTACACATATATTAGAGACGAGAGGTGTAAGGGGAGATATGATTACCATTTACACTTATATTAGAGAAGAGATGTGTAAGGGAATTTACACTTATATTAGAGATGAGAGGTGTAAGGGGGATATGATTACCATTTACACATATATTAGAGATGAGAGGTGTAAGGGGTGATATGATACCATTTACACTTATATTAGAGAAGAGATGTGTAAGGGGTGATATGATTACCATTTACACTTATATTAGAGAAGAGAGGTGTAAGGGGTGATATGATTACCATTTACACTTATATTAGAGATGAGAGGTGTAAGGGGTGATATGATTACCATTTACACTTATATTAGAGATGAGAGGTGTAAGGGGCGATATGATTACCATTTACACTTATATTAGAGATGAGACGTGTAAGGGGGATATGATTACCATTTACACTTATATTAGAGATGAGAGGTGTAAGGGGTGATATGATTACCATTTACACATATATTAGAGATGAGAGGTGTAAGGGGTGATATGATTACCATTTACACATATATTAGAGACGAGAGGTGTAAGGGGAGATATGATTACCATTTACACTTATATTAGAGAAGAGATGTGTAAGGGAATTTACACTTATATTAGAGATGAGAGGTGTAAGGGGGATATGATTACCATTTACACTTATATTAGAGATGAGAGGTGTAAGGGGGATATGATTACCATTTACACATATATTAGAGATGAGAGGTGTAAGGGGTGATATGATACCATTTACACTTATATTAGAGATGAGAGGTGTAAGGGGGATATGATTACCATTTACACTTATATTAGAGATGAGAGGTGTAAGGAGTGATATGATTACCATTTACACTTATATTAGAGATGAGAGGTGTAAGGAGTGATATGATTACCATTTACACTTATATTAGAGAAGAGACGTGTAAGGGGTGATATGATACCATTTACACATATATTAGAGAAGAGAGGTGTAAGGGGGATATGATTACCATTTATACTTATATTAGAGATGAGAGGTGTAAGGGGTGATATGATACCAATTACACTTATATTAGAGAAGAGAGGTGTAAGGTGTGATATGATTACCATTTACACATATATTAGAGAAGAGACATGTAAGGGGCGATATGATACCATTTACACTTATATTAGAGATGAGAGGTGTAAGGGGTGATATGATTACCATTTACACTTATATTAGAGATGAGAGGTATAAGGGGTGATATGATACCATTTACACTTATATTAGAGATGAGAGGTGTAAGGGGTGATATGATTACCATTTACACTTATATTAGAGAAGAGACGTGTAAGGGGTGATATGATTACCATTTACACTTATATTAGAGATGAGAGGTGTAAGGGGTGATATGATTACTATTTACACTTATATTAGAGAAGAGAGGTGTAAGGGGGATATGATTACTATTTACACTTATATTAAAGAAGAGACTTGTAAGGGGTGATATGATTACCATTTACACTTATATTAGAGATGAGAGGTGTAAGGGGTGATATGATTACTATTTACACTTATATTAGAGAAGAGACGTGCAAGGGGTGATATGATTATCATTTACACATATATTAGAGAAGAGAGGTGTAAGGGGTGATATGATACCATTTACACTTATATTAGAGAAGAGACGTGTAAGGGGTGATATGATTACTATTTACACTTATATTAGAGAAGAGACGTGTAAGGGGTGATATGATTACTATTTACACTTATATTAGAGAAGAGACGTGTAAGGTGTGATATGATTACCATTTACACATATATTAGAGATGAGAGGTGTAAGGGGTGATATGATTACTATTTACACTTATATTAGAGAAGAGACATGTAGGGGGTGATATGATTATCATTTACACTTATATTAGAGATGAGAGGTGTAAGGGGTGATATGATTACCATTTACACTTATATTACAGAAGAGACGTGTAAGGGGTGATTTGATTACCATTTACACATATATTAGATATGAGAGGTGTAAGGGGTGATATGATTACCATTTACACTTATATTAGAGAAGAGACGTGTAAGGGGTGATATGATTACCATTTACACTTATATTAGAGATGAGAGGTGTAAGGGGTGATATGATTACCATTTACACTTATATTTGAGAAGAGACGTGTAAGGGGTGATATGATTACCATTTACACTTATATTAGAGATGAGAGGTGTAAGGGGTGATATGATTACCATTTACACTTATATTAGAGATGAGAGGTATAAGGGGTGATATGATTACCATTTACACTTATATTAGAGAAGAGACGTGTAAGGGGTGATTTGATTACCATTTACACATATATTAGATATGAGAGGTGTAAGGGGTGATATGATTACCCTTTACACTTATATTAGAGATGAGAGGTGTAAGGGGTGATATGATTACCATTTACACTTATATTAGAGAAGAGAGGTGTAAGGGGTGATATGATTACCATTTACACATATATTAGAGATGAGAGGTGTAAGGAGTGATATGATTACCATTTACACTTATATTAGAGATGAGAGGTGTAAGGGGTGATATGATTACCATTTACACTTATAATAGAGATGAGAGGTGTAAGGGGGATATGATTACCATTTACACATATATTAGAGATGAGAGGTATAAGGGGTGATATGATTACCATTTACACTTATATTAGAGATGAGAGGTGTAATAAGTGATATGATTACCATTTACACTTATAATAGAGAAGAGAGGTGTAAGGGGTGATATGATACCATTTACACATATATTAGAGATGAGAGGTATAAGGGGTGATATGATTACCATTTACACTTATATTAGAGAAGAGAGGTGTAAGGGGTGATATGATACCATTTACACTTATATTAGAGACGAGAGGTGTAAGGGGTGATATGATACCATTTACACTTATATTAGAGAAGAGAGGTGTAAGGGGGGATATGATTACCATTTACACATATATTAGAGATGAGAGGTGTAAGGGGGATATGATTACCATTTACACATATATTAGAGATGAGAGGTGTAAGGGGAGATATGATTACCATTTACACTTATATAAGAGAAGAGATGTGTAAGGGAATTTACACTTATATTAGAGATGAGAGGTGTAAGGGGGATATGATTACCATTTACACTTATATTAGAGATGAGAGGTGTAAGGGGGATATGATTACCATTTACACATATATTAGAGATGAGAGGTGTAAGGGGAGATATGATTACCATTTACACTTATATAAGAGAAGAGATGTGTAAGGGAATTTACACTTATATTAGAGATGAGAGGTGTAAGGGGGATATGATTACCATTTACACTTATATTAGAGATGAGAGGTGTAAGGGGGATATGATTACCATTTACACATATATTAGAGATGAGAGGTGTAAGGGGAGATATGATTACCATTTACACTTATATTAGAGAAGAGATGTGTAAGGGAATTTACACTTATATTAGAGATGAGAGGTGTAAGGGGGATATGATTACCATTTACACTTATATTAGAGATGAGAGGTGTAAGGGGGATATGATTACCATTTACACATATATTAGAGATGAGAAGTGTAAGGGGTGATATGATACCATTTACACTTATATTAGAGATGAGAGGTGTAAGGGGGATATGATTACCATTTACACTTATATTAGAGATGAGAGGTGTAAGGAGTGATATGATGACCATTTACACTTATATTACAGATGAGAGGTGTAATGAGTGATATGATTACCATTTACACTTATATTAGAGAAGAGACGTGTAAGGGGTGATATGATACCATTTACACATATATTAGAGAAGAGAGGTGTAAGGGGGATATGATTACCATTTATACTTATATTAGAGATGAGAGGTGTAAGGGGTGATATGATACCAATTACACTTATATTAGAGAAGAGAGGTGTAAGGTGTGATATGATTACCATTTACACATATATTAGAGAAGAGACATGTAAGGGCGATATGATACCATTTACACTTATATTAGAGATGAGAGGTGTAAGGGGTGATATGATTACCATTTACACTTATATTAGAGATGAGAGGTATAAGGGGTGATATGATACCATTTACACTTATATTAGAGAAGAGAGGTGTAAGGGGTGATATGATACCATTTACACTTATATTAGAGAAGAGAGGTGTAAGGGGTGATATGATACCATTTACACTTATATGAGAGAAGAGACGTGTAAGGGGTGATATGATTACCATTTACACTTATATTAGAGATGAGAGGTGTAAGGGGTGATATGATTTCTATTTACACTTATATTAGAGAAGAGAGGTGTAAGGGGGATATGATTACTATTTACACTTATATTAGAGAAGAGACTTGTAAGAGGTGATATGATTACCATTTACACTTATATTAGAGATGAGAAGTGTAAGGGGTGATATGATTACTATTTACACTTATATTAGAGAAGAGACGTGTAAGGGGTGATATGATTACCATTTACACTTATATTAGAGATGAGAGGTGTAAGGGGTGATATGATTACTATTTACACTTATATTAGAGAAGAGACGTGTAAGGGGTGATATGATTATCATTTACACATATATTAGAGAAGAGAGGTGTAAGGGGTGATATGATACCATATACACTTATATTAGAGAAGAGACGTGTAAGGGGTGATATGATTACTATTTACACTTATATTAGAGAAGAGACGTGTAAGGGGTGATATGATACCATTTACACATATATTAGAGATGAGAGGTGTAAGGGGTGATATGATTACCATTTACACTTATATTAGAGAAGAGAGGTGTAAGGGGTGATATGATACCATTTACACATATATTACAGAAGAGACGTGTAAGGGGTGATATGATTACCATTTACACTTATATTAGAGAAGAGACGTGTAAGGGGTGATATGATTACCATTTACACTTATATTAGAGATGAGAGGTGTAAGGGGTGATATGATTACCATTTACACTTATATTAGAGAAGAGACGTGTAAGGGGTGATATGATTACCATTTACACTTATATTAGAGATGAGAGGTGTAAGGGGTGATATGATTACCATTTACACTTATATTAGAGATGAGAGGTATAAGGGGTGATATGATTACCATTTACACTTATATTAGAGAAGAGACGTGTAAGGGGTGATTTGATTACCATTTACACATATATTAGATATGAGAGGTGTAAGGGGTGATATGATTACCATTTACACTTATATTAGAGATGAGAGGTGTAAGGGGTGATATGATTACCATTTACACTTATATTAGAGAAGAGAGGTGTAAGGGGTGATATGATTACCATTTACACATATATTAGAGATGAGAGGTGTAAGGGGTGATATGATTACCATTTACACTTATATTAGAGAAGAGAGGTGTAAGGGGTGATATGATTACCATTTACACATATATTAGAGATGAGAGGTGTAAGGGGTGATATGATTACCATTTACACTTATATTAGAGAAGAGAGGTGTAAGGAGTGATATGATTACCATTTACACTTATAATAGAGATGAGAGGTGTAAGGGGGATATGATTACCATTTACACATATATTAGAGATGAGATGTATAAGGGGTGATATGATTACCATTTACACTTATATTAGAGATGAGAGGTGTAAGGGGTGATATGATACCATTTACACTTATATTAGAGATGAGAGGTGTAAGGGGGATATGATTACCATTTACACTTATATTAGAGAAGAGAGGTGTAAGGGGTGATATGATTACCATTTACACTTATAATAGAGAAGAGAGGTGTAAGGGGTGATATGATACCATTTACACATATATTAGAGATGAGAGGTATAAGGGGTGATATGATTACTATTTACACTTATATTAGAGAAGAGAGGTATAAGGGGTGATATGATACCATTTACACTTATATTAGAGAAGAGAGGTGTAAGGGGTGATATGATACCATTTACACTTATATTAGAGATGAGACGTGTAAGGGGGGATATGATTACCATTTACACATATATTAGAGATGAGAGGTATAATGGGTGATATGATTACCAATTACACATATATTAGAGAAGAGAGGTGTAAGGGGTGATATGATACCATTTACACTTATATTAGAGAAGAGACGTGTAAGGAGTGATATGATTACCATTTACACATATAATAGAGATGAGAGGTGTAAGGGGCGATATGATTACCATATACACATATATTAGAGAATAGACGTGTAAGTGGTGATACGATTACCATTTACACATATATTAGAGAAGAGACGTGTAAGGAGTGATATGATTACCATTTACACATATAATAGAGATGAGAGGTGTAAGGGGCGATATGATTACCATATACACATATATTAGAGAATAGACGTGTAAGGGGTGATACGATTACCATATACACATATATTAGAGAATAGACGTGTAAGGGGTGATATGATTACCATTTACACTTATATTAGAGAAGAGAGGTGTAAGGGGTGATATGATTACCATTTACACATATAATAGAGATGAGAGGTGTAAGGGGCGATATGATTACCATATACACATATATTAGAGAATAGACGTGTAAGGGGGATATGATTACCATTTACACATATATTAGAGATGAGAGGTGTAAGGGGTGATATGATTACCATTTACACTTATATTAGAGATGAGAGGTGTAAGGGGGGATATGATTACCATTTACACTTATATTAGAGATGAGAGGTGTAAGGGGTGATATGATTACCATTTACACTTATATTAGAGAAGAGACATCTAAGGGGCGATATGATTACCATTTACACTTATATTAGAGAAGAGACGTGTAAGGTGTGATATGATTACTATTTACACATATATTAGAAATGAGAGGTGTAAGGGGGATATGATTACCATTTACACTTATATTAGAGAAGAGAGGTGTAAGGGGAGATATGATTACCATTTACACATTTATTAGAGATGAGAGGTGTAAGGGGTGATATGATACCATTTGCACTTATATTAGAGATGAGAGGTGTAAGGGGTGATATGATACCATTTACACTTATATTACAGACGAGAGGTGTAAGGGGCGATATGATTACCATTTACACATATATTAGAGATGAGAGGTGTAAGGTGTGATATGATACCATTTACACTTATTATAGAGACGAGAGGTGAAAGGGGGATATGATTACCATTTACACTTATATTAGAGAAGAGACGTGTAAGGGGGATATGATTACCATTTACACTTATATTAGAGAAGAGAGGTGTAAGGGGTGATATGATTACCATTTACACATATATTAGAGAAGAGACGTGTAAGGGGTGATATTATTACTATTTACACTTATATTAGAGATGAGAGGTGTAAGGGGGATATGGTACCATTTACACTTATATTAGAGAAGAGACGTGTAAGGGGGGATATGATTACCATTTACACTTATATTAGAGAAGAGACGTGTAAGGGGAGATATGATACCATTTACACTTATATTAGAGAAGAGACGTGTAAGGGTGATATGATACCATTTACAATTATATTAGAGAAGGGACGTCTAAGGGGTGATATGATTACCATTTACACTTATATTAGAGACGAGAGGTGTAAGGGGTGATATGATTACCATTTACACATATATTAGAGAAGAGACGTGTAAGGGGGTTATGATTACTATTTACACATATATTAGAGAAGAGACATGTAAGGGGGATATGATTACTATTTACACT
Organism: Rhinophrynus dorsalis; assembly: GCA_037306005.1. Lineage (NCBI taxonomy): Eukaryota > Metazoa > Chordata > Amphibia > Anura > Rhinophrynidae > Rhinophrynus > Rhinophrynus dorsalis. The sequence continues at coordinate 21,871 of JBBDGT010000447.1, read as the reverse complement.
TATATTAGAGATGAGAGGTGTAAGGGGTGATATGATTACCATTTACACATATATTAGAGAAGAGAGGTGTAAGGGGTGATATGATACCATTTACACTTATATTAGAGAAGAGACGTGTAAGGAGTGATATGATTACCATTTACACATATAATAGAGATGAGAGGTGGAAGGGGGGATATGATTACCATTTACACTTATATTAGAGAAGAGAGGTGTAAGGGGTGATATGATTACCATATACACATATATTAGAGAAGAGACGTGTAAGGGGTGATACGATTACCATTTACACATATATTAGAGAAGAGACGTGTAAGGGGTGATATGATTACCATTTACACTTATATTAGAGATGAGAGGTGTAAGGGGTGATACGATTACCATTTACACATATATTAGAGAAGAGACATCTAAGGGGTGATATAATTACCATTTACACTTATATTAGAGAAGAGACGTGTAAGGGGTGATATGATTACTATCTACATATATATTAGAGATGAGAGGTGTAAGGGGGATATGATTACCATTTACACTTATATTAGAGAAGAGACGTGTAAGGGGAGATATGATTACCATTTACACATATATTAGAGATTAGAGGTGTAAGGGGTGATATGATACCATTTACACTTATATTAGAGATGAGAGGTGTAAGGGGTGATAGGATTACCATTTACACTTATATTAGAGACGAGAGGTGTAAGGGGGATATGATTACCATTTACACTTATATTAGAGAAGATAGGTGTAAGGGGTGATATGATTACCATTTACACATATATTAGAGAAGAGACGTGTAAGGGGTGATATGATTACTATTTACACTTATATTAGAGATGAGAGGTGTAAGGGGGATATGATACCATTTACACTTATATTAGAGAAGAGACGTGTAAGGGGGGATATGATTACCATTTACACTTATATTAGAGAAGAAACGTGTAAGGGGAGGTATGATACCATTTACACTTATATTAGAGAAGAGACGTGTAAGGGTGATATGATACCATTTACACTTATATTAGAGAAGAGACGTCTAAGGGGTGATTTGATTACCATTTACACTTATATTAGAGACGAGAGGTGTAAGGGGTGATATGATTACCATTTACACTTATATTAGAGATGAGAGGTGTAAGGGGGGATATGATTACCATTTACACATATATTAGAGATGAGAGGTGTAAGGGGTGATATGATTACCATTTATACTTATATTAGAGAAGAGACGTCTAAGGGGTGATATGATTACCATTTACACTTATATTAGAGATGAGAGGTGTAAGGGGGGATATGATTACCATTTACACATATATTAGAGATGAGAGGTGTAAGCGGTGATATGATACCATTTACACTTATATTAGAGAAGAGACGTGTAAGGGGTGATATGATTACCATTTACACATATATTAGAGAAGAGACGTGTAAGGGGGATATGATTACTATTTACACATATATTAGAGTTAGACATGTAAGGGGGATATGATTACTATTTACACTTATATTAGAGATGAGAGGTGTAAGGGGTGATATGATTACCATTTCCACTTATATTAGAGATGAGAGGTGTAAGGGGTGATATGATACCATTTACACATATATTAGAGAAGAGAGGTGTAAGGGGTGATATGATACCATTTACACATATATTAGAGATGAGAGGTGTAAGGGGTGATATGATTACCATTTACACTTATATTAGAGAAGAGAGGTGTAAGGGGTGATATGATTACCATTTACACATATATTAGAGAAGAGACGTGTAAGGGGTGATATGATTACTATTTACACTTATATTAGAGATGAGAGGTGTAAGGGGGATATGATACCATTTACACTTATATTAGAGAAGAGACGTGTAAGGGGGGATATGATTACCATTTACACTTATATTAGAGAAGAGAAGTGTAAGGGGAGATATGATACCATTTACACTTATATTAGAGAAGAGACGTGTAAGGGTGATATGATACCATTTACACTTATATTAGAGAAGAGACGTGTAAGGGGGATATGATTACCATTTACACTTATATTAGAGAAGAGAGGTGTAAGGGGTGATATGATTACCATTTACACATATATTAGAGAAGAGACGTGTAAGGGGTGATATTATTACTATTTACACTTATATTAGAGATGAGAGGTGTAAGGGGGATATGGTACCATTTACACTTATATTAGAGAAGAGACGTGTAAGGGGGGATATGATTACCATTTACACTTATATTAGAGAAGAGACGTGTAAGGGGAGATATGATACCATTTACACTTATATTAGAGAAGAGACGTGTAAGGGTGATATGATACCATTTACAATTATATTAGAGAAGGGACGTCTAAGGGGTGATATGATTACCATTTACACTTATATTAGAGACGAGAGGTGTAAGGGGTGATATGATTACCATTTACACATATATTAGAGAAGAGACGTGTAAGGGGGTTATGATTACTATTTACACATATATTAGAGAAGAGACATGTAAGGGGGATATGATTACTATTTACACTTATATTAGAGATGAGAGGTGTAAGGGGTGATATGATTACCATTTACACATATATTAGAGAAGAGAGGTGTAAGGGGTGATATGATACCATTTACACTTATATTAGAGAAGAGACGTGTAAGGAGTGATATGATTACCATTTACACATATAATAGAGATGAGAGGTGGAAGGGGGGATATGATTACCATTTACACTTATATTAGAGAAGAGAGGTGTAAGGGGTGATATGATTACCATATACACATATATTAGAGAAGAGACGTGTAAGGGGTGATACGATTACCATTTACACATATATTAGAGAAGAGACGTGTAAGGGGTGATATGATTACCATTTACACTTATATTAGAGATGAGAGGTGTAAGGGGTGATACGATTACCATTTACACATATATTAGAGAAGAGACATCTAAGGGGTGATATAATTACCATTTACACTTATATTAGAGAAGAGACGTGTAAGGGGTGATATGATTACTATTTACATATATATTAGAGATGAGAGGTGTAAGGGGGATATGATTACCATTTACACTTATATTAGAGAAGAGACGTGTAAGGGGAGATATGATTACCATTTACACATATATTAGAGATTAGAGGTGTAAGGGGTGATATGATACCATTTACACTTATATTAGAGATGAGAGGTGTAAGGGGTGATAGGATTACCATTTACACTTATATTAGAGACGAGAGGTGTAAGGGGGATATGATTACCATTTACACTTATATTAGAGAAGATAGGTGTAAGGGGTGATATGATTACCATTTACACATATATTAGAGAAGAGACGTGTAAGGGGTGATATGATTACTATTTACACTTATATTAGAGATGAGAGGTGTAAGGGGGATATGATACCATTTACACTTATATTAGAGAAGAGACGTGTAAGGGGGGATATGATTACCATTTACACTTATATTAGAGAAGAAACGTGTAAGGGGAGATATGATACCATTTACACTTATATTAGAGAAGAGACGTGTAAGGGTGATATGATACCATTTACACTTATATTAGAGAAGAGACGTCTAAGGGGTGATTTGATTACCATTTACACTTATATTAGAGACGAGAGGTGTAAGGGGTGATATGATTACCATTTACACTTATATTAGAGATGAGAGGTGTAAGGGGGGATATGATTACCATTTACACATATATTAGAGATGAGAGGTGTAAGGGGTGATATGATTACCATTTATACTTATATTAGAGAAGAGACGTCTAAGGGGTGATATGATTACCATTTACACTTATATTAGAGATGAGAGGTGTAAGGGGGGATATGATTACCATTTACACATATATTAGAGATGAGAGGTGTAAGCGGTGATATGATACCATTTACACTTATATTAGAGAAGAGACGTGTAAGGGGTGATATGATTACCATTTACACATATATTAGAGAAGAGACGTGTAAGGGGGATATGATTACTATTTACACATATATTAGAGTTAGACATGTAAGGGGGATATGATTACTATTTACACTTATATTAGAGATGAGAGGTGTAAGGGGTGATATGATTACCATTTCCACTTATATTAGAGATGAGAGGTGTAAGGGGTGATATGATACCATTTACACATATATTAGAGAAGAGAGGTGTAAGGGGTGATATGATACCATTTACACATATATTAGAGATGAGAGGTGTAAGGGGTGATATGACTACCATTTACACTTATATTAGAGAAGAGAGGTGTAAGGGGTGATATGATTACCATTTACACATATATTAGAGAAGAGACGTGTAAGGGGTGATATGATTACTATTTACACTTATATTAGAGATGAGAGGTGTAAGGGGGATATGATACCATTTACACTTATATTAGAGAAGAGACGTGTAAGGGGGGATATGATTACCATTTACACTTATATTAGAGAAGAGAAGTGTAAGGGGAGATATGATACCATTTACACTTATATTAGAGAAGAGACGTGTAAGGGTGATATGATACCATTTACACTTATATTAGAGAAGAGACGTCTAAGGGGTGATATGATTACTATTTACATATATATTAGAGATGAGAGGTGTAAGGGGGATATGATTACCATTTACACTTATATTAGAGAAGAGACGTGTAAGGGGAGATATGATTACCATTTACACATATATTAGAGATTAGAGGTGTAAGGGGTGATATGATACCATTTACACTTATATTAGATATGAGAGGTGTAAGGGGTGATATGATACCATTTACACTTATATTAGAGACGAGAGGTGTAAGGGGGATATGATTACCATTTACACTTATATTAGAGAAGATAGGTGTAAGGGGTGATATGATTACCATTTACACATATATTAGAGAAGAGACGTGTAAGGGGTGATATGATTACCATTTACACTTATATTACAGACGAGAGGTGTAAGGGGTGATATGATTACCATTTACACATATATTAGAGATGAGAGGTGTAAGCGATGATATGATACCATTTACACTTATATTAGAGAAGAGACGTGTAAGGGGTGATATGATTACCATTTACACATATATTAGAGAAGAGACGTGTAAGGGGGATATGATTACTATTTACACATATATTAGAGAAGAGAGGTGTAAGGGGGATATGATTACTATTTACACTTATATTAGAGATGAGAGGTGTAAGGGGTGATATGATTACCATTTACACTTATATTAGAGATGAGAGGTGTAAGGGGTGATATGATACCATTTACACATATATTAGAGAAGAGAGGTGTAAGGGGTGATATGATACCATTTACACATATATTAGAGATGAGAGGTGTAAGGGGTGATATGATTACCATTTACACTTATATTAGAGAAGAGAGGTGTAAGGGGTGATATGATTACCATTTACACATATATTAGAGAAGAGACGTGTAAGGGGTGATATGATTACTATTTACACTTATATTAGAGATGAGAGGTGTAAGGGGGATATGATACCATTTACACTTATATTAGAGAAGAGACGTGTAAGGGGGGATATGATTGCCATTTACACTTATATTAGAGAAGAGACGTGTAAGGGGAGATATGATACCATTTACACTTATATTAGAGAAGAGACGTGTAAGGGTGATATGATACCATTTACACTTATATTAGAGAAGAGAAGTGTAAGGGGGGATATGATTACCATTTACACTTATATTAAAGAAGAGACGTGTAAGGGGAGATATGATACCATTTACACTTATATTAGAGAAGAGACGTGTAAGGGTGATATGATACCATTTACACTTATATTAGAGAAGAGAGGTGTAAGGGGTGATATGATTACCATTTTCACATATATTAGAGAAGAGACGTGTAAGGGGTGATATGATTACTATTTACACTTATATTAGAGATGAGAGGTGTAAGGGGGATATGATTACCATTTACACTTATATTAGAGACGAGAGGTGTAAGGGGTGATATGATTACCATTTACACATATATTAGAGATGAGAGGTGTAAGCGGTGATATGATACCATTTACACTTATATTAGAGAAGAGACGTGTAAGGGGTGATATGATTACCATTTACACATATATTAGAGAAGAGACGTGTAAGGGGGATATGATTACTATTTACACATATATTAGAGAAGAGATATGTAAGGGGGATATGATTACTATTTACACTTATATTAGAGATGAGAGTTGTAAGGGGAGATATGATTACCATTTACACTTATAATAGAGATGAGAGGTGTAAGGAGTGATATGATACCATTTACACTTATATTAGAGATGAGATGTGTAAGGGGTGATATGATTACCATTTACACTTATATTAGAGATGAGAGGTGTAAGGGGTGATATGATTACTATTTACACATATATTAGAGATGAGAGGTGTAAGGGGTGATATGATTACCATTTACACTTATATTCATGGTCAATACAAATAACTATCCAATGAATTATTTACTGAAAGAGCTCAGTGAAGAACAGCGAGGAAAGATTTCGACTACAACAAAGGCATCACTCCAACATCCAGCTGCAAACAATGGAAACTGTAGCCAGTCAACTGTTAGGGTTAGGAGAGAACTGGGAGTCATAGTGTAACAACAGCTAGGGGCCACAGGTCTCCTCGGATATCTTTTTGTTTACTCATCCCCAGGAACATTAGAGGTTATTTCTTTAATTAGTCCAATTTATTTTGAATTTACTAATTCCTAGTAATGTAACAGTTTATTTCTTTACTTGGTGTAATTTACGGTGTATTTACTAATTCCTAGTAACATTACAGTTTATTTCTTTACTTGGTGTAATTTACTGTGTATTTACTAATTCCTAGTAACGTTACAGTTTATTTCTTTACTTGGTGTAATTTATTGTGTATATACTAATTCCTAGGAGCGTTAGTTTTATATCTATATTTAGTGTACCTACTTTGTATTTACTAATTCTTAGTAACATTACAGTTTATTTCTTTACTTGGTGTAATTTACTGTGTATTTACTAATTCCTAGTAACGTTACAGTTTATTTCTTTACTTGGTGTAATTTACTGTGTATTTACTCATTCCTAGTAATGTAACAGTTTATTTCTTTACTTGGTGTAATTTACTGTGTATTTACTAATTCCTAGGAGCGTTAGTTTTATATCTATATTTAGTGTACCTACTTTGTATTTACTAATTCTTAGTAACATTACAATTTATTTCTTTACTTGATATATTTTACTGTGTATTTACTAATTCCTAGTAACGTTACAGTTTATTTCTTTACTTGGTGTAATTTACTGTGTATTTACTAATTCCTAGGAGCGTTTGTTTTATATCTATATTTAGTGTACCTACTTTGTATTTACTAATTCTTAGTAACATTACAATTTATTTCTTTACTTGATATATTTTACTGTGTATTTACTAATTCCTAGTAACGTTACAGTTTGTTTCTTTGCTTGGTGGATTTTAGTTTATAAAAATAGACTATAAGTAGTGCACAAATGGAGATGGGAAAATATATTTTATTTATTTTGTAACTTTTGCTCCATGATGTGCTCTTAAATTGCTACTGTATGACTCTCTGATTCCTAAATAAATAAGTATCCTAATCAATGAGGGTAATGATGACATCATCATGGACTCCTTGCCACAACATCTCGCCCTGAAACTCCAATCGTTGGTGCTTTCTGGCTCTAAGTAGGATCCCCACCACCTTATCTGAGATCCGCACGTATCTCTGAAAAAGCCTTCCAAATTTTACCCTGACCCTCCCATCGGGACCCCTGACACCCATCTCTCTGATAACCAGACACATCTCTTCAATCTCCCGTTGGATGTGCTGAAGGGCTCTCTTTCCTCTCTCCTCTGTGCTGCTGCCCTTCTCTGGTCGGCCATAGCCCTGGTCCCCCTTCCGCAGTCGGACAGCCATGGAATATCTGAGGTCAAAGTCTTCACTGAAGGGATTGCGCCTCTGCTTCTCCACGTGCTCCTCAGACCTTCTCTGCCAGTCCAGTCTAAGGTCGGACATTGTCACAATCTTTATCTGTGGAAAGAGAAGATTTCTGTTAATACAAGACTTCCTAAAGCTAGTCCTGCTGCTGGAATTAGGGGCATTTGTGGGTTGTTTGGACCCCAGTATTCCAAGATACAGATTACAAAATTATTCCTTTTGTGTTGCTGTAAACCGGATGAGACCTGTAGTAAAATACTGTAGCATTACATGGCTTTTCCTGTTGAGAAAACCAGCAAAAGTGTTTATAGCTCAAACCTATTATTCGTAACTGTTGTCAAGAAGACATTTTTTTCTTATATTGCGTTCTATGGAAGAACTTTATTATCTCCATATCATTTATAGGAAGAGCACCACCTGGTGACCACACAGCAAACTGCAGTGTAAAACATTCTATGGGAGAGCATGAGTGTGAGACTAGGATTCTCCATATATGTTAAAAGAGCAGCACCACCTGCTGGCAATGCAGCGCACGGCACTATATTGAATAAAAATATAATCTAGCCACTGTGCCATTTTATTAAGCTGGTAGAGTCCTTTAAAAGAAACCAGAACAGTCCTGTATAGGAATCAGCAAAGTCATGCACCAGTTCTGATTTCACACAATATTTCGCTTTTCTTCATTTTTCATTATTATAATAAATGTTAAGTTCTATTCGATCGTTTCGCTCCATGCTCTTACAGCATTTGTGCACATGGTCCCTGAGTGCTACTTAGGCAGGGTTTCTGTGGGGTTTTTTATACAGTCCTGAAGAGGAACCAGCACAGACCTGCACCGAAACCAGCACAGCCCTGTACAGGAACCAGCACGGCCCTGTAAAGATACCATCACAGCCCTGCACAGGAACCAGCACATTCATGAAGAGGAACCAGCACAACACTGCACAGGGACCAGCACAGTCCTGTGCATGTTGGCTCTTGTGTGGGACTGTGCTGGTTCCTGTGAGAGTCAGTGATGATTCCTGTGCAGGACTGTGCTGGTTCCTCTGTGAGTCTGTGGTGGTTCCTGTGCAGGGCTGTGCTGGTTCTTGTGCAGAGCTCTGTTGTTTCCTGTGCAGGGTTACACTGGTTCATCTGCAGAACTCTTCTGGTTCCTATGCACAGCCTTACATAAGAACCAGCATGGTCCTGCATAGTAACCAGCACAGCTCTGCTGTCAGGTAATTTCTATTAACTCTTTGTGCAGCAAGTGGAAGCTATAGAGCAAAGAGCATCAAGCGAACCTGGCGAGTGTCGATGGTCTCTGTGAACCCTTGCTGCAGCTGTAGGCAGAGTAAAGTTTCTGGCTATGAAGCCAGACGTGTGACCACAGTTGTGCCGAGGCCTGGATCAGGATGGGATTACCAGAGTACTGTGCAATACTGCACTGAGCGAGTCAAGAGAAGAGAACCCCCAAGGTGAAGGAAGGATCCGTAGAGAGGATATGATCAGATGAATCTGTGCGCTCTGACTGGGTGAAAAGATCAGATGTGCCCTGAGCTGGAGCCTTGCGAATGTGCGCTCTGGCAAATCGGACAGGCAGACAACCAAGGTCGAATTAGATACTGGTGGACAGATAGGAAGCTGCTGGAGATGAAGCCAAAAAGGCCTTCAGAGAGGGGGTACTAGATAGCAGATGGTATATGAGACAAGCATAAGCTGAGGGCAGTGAGGCAAAGATCAGATGAGTATAAAAAGGGGAAAGTGCCAATCAGGGTGAGGGGGGATGAACTGAGCAGGAGGACATGACAATACACGCACTTAAAGAAACTGCCTCCAGATGGCTAGGCTTATCCATAGTGGCCCGATGGAAGGCTAGCATCGAGGTGGGCACGTGGACATCTGTAGCAGGCAACTTGAAGACCTTAGGCAGCTGAATGACTGAGAGGCCTATATTATACTTCCATCTAACCCCACAAGACTGTTTTCAGGAGTCCTGAGCTCTTTGGTAGAAAGAGGGGTTTCCATAAAGATGCAGATCACTTACTAGTACAGCACCCAGTGGTCCCGATATACCTTCATCTACAAAAAATTCACAAGCCACCGAGTAAACCAGAAGGACGTTCCATTGTTTCCTGTATCGGTTCTCTTAATTAAATCTTGGGAGAATGGGCAACCTTTTAGTTCTGAGACCCTAAAAATACTTAAAGGATACCACCCATGTCATACAATGTCCAGCAGATATAAATAGGCCTTCCAAATATGTTTGGATCAGTTGTGACCTTAAGTCATTGTTTTCTTCTGTTCCTCATCTCTAGGTCTTCAAGTATTGCATTACCACTCACATCACTATAGCGCTTGCTCTAATGATCTTCAGGAATTTCTCAATTTGGCTGTTGAATATCCCCTAACTCTCAATTATTTTTCCTTTGATGGGGGTTTTATTATGTCTAGAGGTGCGGGACCTTACACTTTAGACTAATGTCTCCTGTCACTTTAAGGGTACTCGTGCCGAAAGTCATGATATGTTGCAGATACCAGGCATAGAACGAGTTAGGTCGGGCATCTGGAAGGGATCTTAGATGACAAACTGTCTGCTCATGAGGCCTTTGAGATTTTTACATTATAAACTCGATATCCCTTAGGCCTTAATAAAGAATATGATGTCATGTGTTTTGAAGAGATTTGTATGGCCCCTTTAGTACTAGAATATATTTATTTTGATTGATTATTGAGTTTTGCTGATCTGGTTATATTCCTTCTGTTACATGTCATAACAAGAATAGTACCCAGTTAATGTGTTTTATGTCCATTTTTATCTATGTATACATTCCTCTATTCCAATAGATCTCCATCCTGGTAACTGCTTCTAGATTATCTTTGTATACATCCCTCTATTCCAATAGACCTCCATCCTGGTAACTGCTTCTAGATTATCTTTGTATACATCCCTCTATTCCAATAGACCTCCATCCTGGTAACTGCTTCTAGATTATCTTTGTATACGTTCCTCTATTTCAATAGATCTCCATCCTGGTAACTGCTTCTAGATTATCTTTGTATACATTCCTCTATTCCAATAGACCTCCATCCTGGTAACCGCTTCTAGATTATCTTTGTATACATTCCTCTATTCCAATAGACCTCCATCCTGGTAACCGCTTCTAGATTATCTATGTGTACATTCCTCTATTCCAATAGATCTCCATCCTGGTAACTGCTTCTAGATTATCTTTGTATACATTCCTCTATTCCAATAGATCTCCATCCTGGTAACCGCTTCTAGATTATCTATGTATACATTCCTCTATTCCAATAGATCTCCATCATAGTAACCGCTTCTAGATTATCTATGTATACATTCCTCTATTCTAATAGACCTCCATCCTGGTAACTGCTTCTAGACTATCTTTGTATACATTCCTCTATTCTAATAGACCTCCATCATGGTAACTGCTTCTAGACTATCTTTGTATACATTCCTCTATTCCAATAGACCTCCATCATGGTAACTGCTTCTAGATTATCTTTGTATACATTCCTCTGTTCTAATAGACCTCCGTCATAGTAACTGCTTCTAGATTATCTATGTATACATTCCTCTATTCTAATAGACCTCCATCATGGTAACCGCTTCTAGATTATCTCTGTATACATTCCTCTGTTCTAATAGACCTCCATCATGGTAACTGCTTCTAGAAGATCTTTGTATACATTCCTCTGTTCTAATAGACCTCCTTCATGGTAACTGCTTCTAGATTATCTATGTGTACATTCCTCTGTTCCAATAGACCTCCATCATGGTAACTGCTTCTAGATTATCTATGTATACATTCCTCTGTTCCAATAGACCTCCATCATGGTAACTGCTTCTAGAAGATCTTTGTATACATTCCTCTGTTCCAATAGACCTCCATCATAGTAACTGCTTCTAGATTATCTATGTATACATTCCTCTATTCCAATAGACCTCCATCATGGTAACTGCTTCTAGAAGATCTTTGTATACATTCCTCTGTTCCAATAGACCTCCATCATGGTAACTGCTTCTAGATTATCTCTGTATACATTCCTCTGTTCCAATAGACCTCCATCATGGTAACTGCTTCTAGATTATCTATGTATACATTCCTCTATTCCAATAGACCTCCATCATGGTAACTGCTTCTAGATTATCTTTGTATACATTCCTCTACTCTAATAGACCTCCATCATGGTAACTGCTTCTAGAAGATCTTTGTATACATTCCTCTGTTCCAATAGACCTCCACATGGTAACTGCTTCTAGATTATCTATTTATACATTCCTCTGTTCTAATAGACCTCCATCATAGTAACTGCTTCTAGACTATCTTTGTATACGTTCCTCTATTCCAATAGACCTCCATCATGGTAACCGCTTCTAGATTATCTCTGTATACATTCCTCTGTTCCAATAGACCTCCACATGGTAACTGCTTCTAGATTATCTATTTATACATTCCTCTGTTCTAATAGACATCCACATGGTAACTGCTTCTAGATTATCTATGTATACATTTCTCTATTCTAATAGACCTCCATCATGGTAACCGCTTCTAGATTATCTCTGTATACATTCCTCTGTTCTAATAGACCTCCATCATAGTAACTGCTTCTAGATTATTTCTGTATACATTCCTCTATTCCAATAGACCTCCATTATGGTAACTGCTTCTAGATTATCTCTGTGTACATTCCTCTGTTCTAATAGATCTCCGTCATAGTAACTGCTTCTAGACTGGACTCATTTTGTTCCATTTCTTTCTTCTTCTGAGCTGTGAATTGTAAGGGTCATTAATATATGTTCTGATAGATCTTTTAAGACCACTGCCATCATTGAGTTTCTATATTTATACATCATACATACTGGCCATTTACATTATATATATAATTTCTTCTACGAATTGGCACTCACATCTTAATATACAAATGCCTGGGTGCATTAGCAATATATCTGTAATCAACACGATAGGCCAGCACTCAAAGGAGTTTAACTACAAAATATATTTATTTGACCAACACTTCTGTCCGGTCCCAACCAGACCAAAACTTTGAACAAATAAATATATTTTGTAGTGAAAGTCCTGTGAGTGCTGGCCTATCGTGTTGATTTTATATATATATATATATATATATATATATATATATATATATATATATATATATATATATATAAATATGTATAATAGATAGATAGATAGATAGATAGATAGATAGATAGATAGATAGATAGATAGATAGATAGATAACAGATATGTGTATATATTGCAGACATATACACATACATATTACACAGGTAATAGATATATATACACATACATATTACACACGTAACAGACGTATACACATACATGTTACACATGTAACAGTCGTACACACATACATATTACACAGGTAATAGATATATATATATTCATATATATACACATACATATTACACACGTAACAGACGTATACACTTACATGTTACACATGTAACAGACGTATACGCATACATGTTACACATGTAACAGTAATATATACATACATATTACACAGGTAACATATATATATATATATATATATATATATATATATATATATATATATACATATTATGCAGGTAACAGATAGATATGTGTTCAAATTACACAGGTAACATACATATATACACATATATATTACATTATCAGGGCTCAATATTTCCACTTGCCACTAGCCAATGGTGAGTAGAAGTTCAGCCCTGGTTGGTATGTTATGTGTTGCAGTGGTGAGTAACTTTTCAGGTCTGGCTAGCAGCAAAGTACTTAAAATTATAAGCCCTGACATTGGTAACACATATATACATACATACCTATTACACAGGTAACACATATATACACATACATATTACACGTGATAACAGATAGATATGTATACATATTACACAGGTAACAGACATATATACACATACATATTACACGTGATAACAGATAGATATGTATACATATTACACAGGTAACAGACATATATACACATACATATTACACGTGATAACAGATAGATATGTATACATATGACACAGGTAACAGACATATATACACATACATATTACACGTGATAACAGATAGATATGTATACATATTATACAGGTAACAGACATATATACACATACATATTACACGTGATAACAGATAGATATGTATACATATTACACAGGTAACACATATATACACATACATATTACACGTGATAACAGATAGATATGTATACATATTACACAGGTAACACATATATACACATACATATTACACGTGATAACAGATAGATATGTATACATATTACACAGGTAACACATATATACACATACATATTACACGTGATAACAGATAGATATGTATACATATTATACAGGTAACAGACATATATACACATACATATTACACGTGATAACAGATAGATATGTATACCTATTACACAGGTAACAGACATATATACACATACATATTACACGTGATAACAGATAGATATGTATACATATGACACAGGTAACAGACATATATACACATACATATTACACGTGATAACAGATAGATATGTATACATATGACACAGGTAACAGACATATATACACATACATATTACACGTGATAACAGATAGATATGTATACATATTATACAGGTAACAGACATATATACACATACATATTACACGTGATAACAGATAGATATGTATACATATTACACAGGTAACAGACATATATACACATACATATTACACGTGATAACAGATAGATATGTATACATATTACACAGGTAACAGACATATATACACATACATATTACACGTGATAACAGATAGATATGTATACATATGACACAGGTAACAGACATATATACACATACATATTACACGTGATAACAGATAGATATGTATACATATTACACAGGTAACAGACATATATACACATACATATTACACGTGATAACAGATAGATATGTATACATATTACACAGGTAACAGACATATATACACATACATATTACACGTGATAACAGATAGATATGTATACATATTACACAGGTAACAGACATATATACACATACATATTACACGTGATAACAGATAGATATGTATACATATTACACAGGTAACAGACATATACACACATACATATTACACGTGATAACAGATAGATATGTATACATATTACACAGGTAACAGACATATATACACATACATATTACACGTGATAACAGATAGATATGTATACATATTACACAGGTAACACATATATACACATACATATTACACGTGATAACAGATAGATATGTATACATATTACACAGGTAACAGACATATATACACATACATATTACACGTGATAACAGATAGATATGTATACATATTATACAGGTAACAGACATATATACACATACATATTACACGTGATAACAGATAGATATGTATACATATTACACAGGTAACAGACATATATACACATACATATTACACGTGATAACAGATAGATATGTATACATATTATACAGGTAACAGACATATATACACATACATATTACACGTGATAACAGATAGATATGTATACATATTATACAGGTAACAGACATATATACACATACATATTACACGTGATAACAGATAGATATGTATACATATTACACAGGTAACAGACATATATACACATACATATTACACGTGATAACAGATAGATATGTATACATATTACACAGGTAACAGACATATATACACATACATATTACACGTGATAACAGATAGATATGTATACATATTACACAGGTAACAGACATATATACACATACATATTACACGTGATAACAGATAGATATGTATACATATTATACAGGTAACAGACATATATACACATACATATTACACGTGATAACAGATAGATATGTATACATATTATACAGGTAACAGACATATATACACATACATATTACACGTGATAACAGATAGATATGTATACATATTACACAGGTAACAGACATATACACACATACATATTACACGTGATAACAGATAGATATGTATACATATTATACAGGTAACAGACATATATACACATACATATTACACGTGATAACAGATAGATATGTATACATATTACACAGGTAACAGACATATATACACATACATATTACACGTGATAACAGATAGATATGTATACATATTACACAGGTAACAGACATATACACATACATATTACACGTGATAACAGATAGATATGTATACATATTACACAGGTAACAGACATATACACACATACATATTACACGTGATAACAGATAGATATGTATACATATTACACAGGTAACAGACATATATACACATACATATTACACGTGATAACAGATAGATATGTATACATATTATACAGGTAACAGACATATATACACATACATATTACACGTGATAACAGATAGATATGTATACATATTACACAGGTAACAGACATATACACACATACATATTACACGTGATAACAGATAGATATGTATACATATTACACAGGTAACAGACATATATACACATACATATTACACGTGATAACAGATAGATATGTATACATATTACACAGGTAACAGACATATATACACATACATATTACACGTGATAACAGATAGATATGTATACATATTACACAGGTAACAGACATATATACACATACATATTACACGTGATAACAGATAGATATGTATACATATTACACAGGTAACAGACATATATACACATACATATTACACGTGATAACAGATAGATATGTATACATATTACACAGGTAACAGACATATATACACATACATATTACACGTGATAACAGATAGATATGTATACATATTATACAGGTAACAGACATATATACACATACATATTACACGTGATATAACAGATAGATATGTATACATATTATACAGGTAACAGACATATATACACATACATATTACACGTGATAACAGATAGATATGTATACATATTACACAGGTAACAGACATATATACACATACATATTACACGTGATAACAGATAGATATGTATACATATTACACAGGTAACAGACATATATACACATACATATTACACGTGATAACAGATAGATATGTATACATATTACATAGGTAACACATATATACACATACATATTACACGTGATAACAGATAGATATGTATACATATGACACAGGTAACAGACATATATACACATACATATTACACGTGATAACAGATAGATATGTATACATATTACACAGGTAACAGACATATATACACATACATATTACACGTGATAACAGATAGATATGTATACATATTACACAGGTAACAGACATATATACACATACATATTACACGTGATAACAGATAGATATGTATACATATTACACAGGTAACAGACATATATACACATACATATTACACGTGATAACAGATAGATATGTATACATATTACACAGGTAACAGACATATATACACATACATATTACACGTGATAACAGATAGATATGTATACATATTACACAGGTAACAGACATATATACACATACATATTACACGTGATAACAGATAGATATGTATACATATTACACAGGTAACAGACATATATACACATACATATTACACGTGATAACAGATAGATATGTATACATATTACACAGGTAACAGACATATATACACATACATATTACACGTGATAACAGATAGATATGTATACATATTACACAGGTAACACATATATACACATACATATTACACGTGATAACAGATAGATATGTATACATATTATACAGGTAACAGACATATATACACATACATATTACACGTGATAACAGATAGATATGTATACATATTACACAGGTAACAGACATATATACACATACATATTACACGTGATAACAGATAGATATGTATACATATTACACAGGTAACAGACATATATACACATACATATTACACGTGATAACAGATAGATATGTATACATATTACACAGGTAACAGACATATATACACATACATATTACACGTGATAACAGATAGATATGTATACATATTACACAGGTAACAGACATATACACACATACATATTACACGTGATAACAGATAGATATGTATACATATTACACAGGTAACAGACATATATACACATACATATTACACGTGATAACAGATAGATATGTATACATATTACACAGGTAACAGACATATATACACATACATATTACACGTGATAACAGATAGATATGTATACATATTACACAGGTAACAGACATATATACACATACATATTACACGTGATAACAGATAGATATGTATACATATTACACAGGTAACAGACATATACACACATACATATTACACGTGATAACAGATAGATATGTATACATATTACACAGGTAACAGACATATATACACATACATATTACACGTGATAACAGATAGATATGTATACATATTACACAGGTAACAGACATATACACACATACATATTACACGTGATAACAGATAGATATGTATACATATTATACAGGTAACAGACATATATACACATACATATTACACGTGATAACAGATAGATATGTATACATATTACACAGGTAACAGACATATATACACATACATATTACACGTGATAACAGATAGATATGTATACATATTACACAGGTAACAGACATATATACACATACATATTACACGTGATAACAGATAGATATGTATACATATTACATAGGTAACACATATATACACATACATATTACACGTGATAACAGATAGATATGTATACATATGACACAGGTAACAGACATATATACACATACATATTACACGTGATAACAGATAGATATGTATACATATTACACAGGTAACAGACATATATACACATACATATTACACGTGATAACAGATAGATATGTATACATATTATACAGGTAACAGACATATATACACATACATATTACACGTGATAACAGATAGATATGTATACATATGACACAGGTAACAGACATATATACACATACATATTACACGTGATAACAGATAGATATGTATACATATTACACAGGTAACAGACATATATACACATACATATTACACGTGATAACAGATAGATATGTATACATATTACACAGGTAACAGACATATATACACATACATATTACACGTGATAACAGATAGATATGTATACATATTACACAGGTAACAGACATATATACACATACATATTACACGTGATAACAGATAGATATGTATACATATTACACAGGTAACAGACATATATACACATACATATTACACGTGATAACAGATAGATATGTATACATATTATACAGGTAACAGACATATATACACATACATATTACACGTGATAACAGATAGATATGTATACATATTATACAGGTAACAGACATATATACACATACATATTACACGTGATAACAGATAGATATGTATACATATTACACAGGTAACAGACATATATACACATACATATTACACGTGATAACAGATAGATATGTATACATATTACACAGGTAACAGACATATACACACATACATATTACACGTGATAACAGATAGATATGTATACATATTACACAGGTAACAGACATATATACACATACATATTACACGTGATAACAGATAGATATGTATACATATTATACAGGTAACAGACATATATACACATACAAATTACACGTGATAACAGATAGATATGTATACATATTACACAGGTAACAGACATATATACACATACATATTACACGTGATAACAGATAGATATGTATACATATTACACAGGTAACAGACATATATACACATACATATTACACGTGATAACAGATAGATATGTATACATATTACACAGGTAACAGACATATACACACATACATATTACACGTGATAACAGATAGATATGTATACATATTACACAGGTAACAGACATATATACACATACATATTACACGTGATAACAGATAGATATGTATACATATTACACAGGTAACAGACATATATACACATACATATTACACGTGATAACAGATAGATATGTATACATATTACACAGGTAACAGACATATATACACATACATATTACACGTGATAACAGATAGATATGTATACATATTACACAGGTAACAGACATATATACACATACATATTACACGTGATAACAGATAGATATGTATACATATTACACAGGTAACAGACATATACACACATACATATTACACGTGATAACAGATAGATATGTATACATATTACACAGGTAACAGACATATATACACATACATATTACACGTGATAACAGATAGATATGTATACATATTATACAGGTAACAGACATATATACACATACATATTACACGTGATAACAGATAGATATGTATACATATTACACAGGTAACAGACATATATACACATACATATTACACGTGATAACAGATAGATATGTATACATATTACACAGGTAACAGACATATATACACATACATATTACACGTGATAACAGATAGATATGTATACATATTATACAGGTAACAGACATATATAC
The DNA here is from genome assembly GCA_037306005.1 of Rhinophrynus dorsalis. Lineage (NCBI taxonomy): Eukaryota > Metazoa > Chordata > Amphibia > Anura > Rhinophrynidae > Rhinophrynus > Rhinophrynus dorsalis. The sequence continues at coordinate 1,413 of JBBDGT010000447.1, read as the reverse complement.
ACATACATATTACACGTGATAACAGATAGATATGTATACATATTACACAGGTAACAGACATATATACACATACATATTACACGTGATAACAGATAGATATGTATACATATTACACAGGTAACAGACATATATACACATACATATTACACGTGATAACAGATAGATATGTATACATATTATACAGGTAACAGACATATATACACATACATATTACACGTGATAACAGATAGATATGTATACATATTATACAGGTAACAGACATATATACACATACATATTACACGTGATAACAGATAGATATGTATACATATTACACAGGTAACAGACATATATACACATACATATTACACGTGATAACAGATAGATATGTATACATATTACACAGGTAACAGACATATATACACATACATATTACACGTGATAACAGATAGATATGTATACATATTACACAGGTAACAGACATATATACACATACATATTACACGTGATAACAGATAGATATGTATACATATTACACAGGTAACAGACATATATACACATACATATTACACGTGATAACAGATAGATATGTATACATATTACACAGGTAACAGACATATATACACATACATATTACACGTGATAACAGATAGATATGTATACATATTACACAGGTAACAGACATATATACACATACATATTACACGTGATAACAGATAGATATGTATACATATTACACAGGTAACAGACATATATACACATACATATTACACGTGATAACAGATAGATATGTATACATATTACACAGGTAACAGACATATATACACATACATATTACACGTGATAACAGATAGATATGTATACATATTACACAGGTAACAGACATATATACACATACATATTACACGTGATAACAGATAGATATGTATACATATTACACAGGTAACAGACATATATACACATACATATTACACGTGATAACAGATAGATATGTATACATATTACACAGGTAACAGACATATATACACATACATATTACACGTGATAACAGATAGATATGTATACATATTACACAGGTAACAGACATATATACACATACATATTACACGTGATAACAGATAGATATGTATACATATTACACAGGTAACAGACATATATACACATACATATTACACGTGATAACAGATAGATATGTATACATATTACACAGGTAACAGACATATATACACATACATATTACACGTGATAACAGATAGATATGTATACATATTACACAGGTAACACATATATACACATACATATTACACGTGATAACAGATAGATATGTATACATATTACACAGGTAACAGACATATATACACATACATATTACACGTGATAACAGATAGATATGTATACATATTACACAGGTAAACAGACATATATACACATACA